>JAGWCC010000611.1:0-280679 GCA_022651775.1 Drusus annulatus
GTGGAATCGATCTGTCTAGCTTTTATCGCGAGAGCCGGGTCAATCACACGGCCAAATAAATTATACCATCGTGATGACTCGACTCTCGGCTACACACTCATTATAGAATTAAGTATGTAAATGTTAGGATAAGTTAGTTATTAAGCATCAAGCCCCAAAAAACCGGGCATTATTTGTAATTTGAATATTTGTACTTCTTTTGTGAATCTAATAAAAATGATAGAGGGGCGAAATAAAGTTGAGGTGAAAGCTGATGGAGTGGGAGAAGGGATAGATTGCTAAAATCTATCCCATTACAAATTGCCAGCGACCCGGAAGAGAGAGAAAGGGGAAACAAAATTCCCCATACAAATCTCCCGAATCCGTGGTCGCGCTCTGGAGCGCAATATTAATTGCGCAAAAACCAGAGGAAGGCAGATCACCAGCATCCTCCGCCAGTACCAATCACCTTGACTCATCTTCGCCCTGACATCGCCTTCAACTTGACTCCTGACTTTTATTTGACCATCGCCTGCCCCCCTGGACCGCCTGACTACACCTCTCTCTGGACCAGACCCGCAGCATCTTCACTTGGAAGCCGAGGCCCTACAAGCTGAACCCGCTCGTCTCCCCTTACAACGAGACGACCCCTTGGAGCATCTCACAGATTGGGACCGCCCCCTATACAGTTTACTTGTGTACCTGATTACGTCGGGTACACTCACTATGAAAAATGAAAAAATACCTCCGATATACTTTATTTTAAATTTGCTCTCATGCCCAAAGAATGAAAAAAAAAAAAAAAAAATAAAATAAAAGATAAAAATATATGTAAGAATCAGCTAAATTTTAAGTTATTATGATATGGTGATTGTGTCCTGCCAGAAGTGACCTGCCAGGTAAGTATGTTGCTGTATATTTATATAAACTAAAAATTAATATTAAGTAGAAATTAAGATTTGTACAGCGCCCTTGGGGTGATTTTTCACAAAAACGGCGCTATACAAATTATCCAAATATTATCATTATTATTATTACCTTCTAAGACTTCTGGGTCCCTGGCCCCTGGTAACCCAAGGGTACCCCTCATGATGGGAAGGAACATGGGGATTTGCTGGAATATAATATGCATATTAATAAAGCGGTTTTAAACTTTTTTTAAAGTAATCTTAAGGTATTTTGTTATATAAATCAACTGTAGTACCTGCAGTCTAATGAGATGCTCATCCTTGTCAGTGGTGGGGACAAGCGTAGCCTCCTTCACCACCACAATGTTGTGTGCGTGGGTAGAGCGCGGTGGGGGTTGAGGAGCCCTAGAGGGGCCGGCGCGCTGGGGGGCCCTACCGCTGAGCCCCCGCCGGGCGCCCCGAGCTAGCTTTGGGGAGTCTGAAACGGTTAAGACATATTTAATAAATATATAAAAAATGATTAATATAATAATAATATTTGGATAATTTGTATAGCGCCGTTTTTGTGAAAAATCACCTCAAGATTGACTGTTTGTGACTTGCCGAGTTTTGTATTTCCTCTCTCCTAGAACATGGGTCACTGAAAACCTAGGTTCAGTCATTTTTCAGCTTAAAAATACTCTTCACGAAGCATCCTCGAAGATGACGTGCCCTCTGCCAAATCTAGAGTGGTAGACGTTCACAAACAGTAAAAGTAGAAAATCTGTGTAATGAAGCAGTAAACAATCTTGGACAGTGAGCTCTGGGTGCCTTCAATTTGCACACCCTTCTTTTGACTGGAATTTCTAAGTCAACTATTTTAAAAAAAATGTGAAGAGACTACTATTAGCTTTACATAAATTACAGAAGTGTGATCTGACCTCCGATAGGGCGATTGAGCGTGTAGGAGATGTAAGGCAGCTCCGTGTCGGAGCACAGACTGGCCCCCGGGGAGGTGTTGCCACTGCCGCCGAGGTGGTCATTGCTATTCTTGCGGATATCTGCAAACAACGAACCATCATCATTTTACTGGCAAAAATCATCATATGATAATGGTAGATAATTATTCGGAATTTTAATAACCTTTAGACAGTGGAGGTGGTACGGTATGTCCCCTAGTTAATCTGCTGGACGCTTTATCCCTGGAACCACCTTGCGTGGACTGCTCGGAACCCATCGATTCTAAAATAACATTACTCCATTAGTTACAAGTCCACCCCACAACAGATGGTTTATTGGTAAAGTTCAATTGTTAATTGATCAAATAAAAAAAGAATGTTGTTTTTACCAGATATGCTTTCAACTATTCACTAATATAAAAAAACGGTATAAAGTCTACAACTAAATATTATTATTATCTGAAAAGATCGATCTGTCATTCTTATCTGTCAAATTAACTCGCCATAGAAAGTTTCCTTTGTTGCAGCAGAGATGGTCGATATTCTTGTCCCGGTTAAAAGGAACCGGTTCCAAGCCGGTCACTGGAACCGTTGATATTATTTCTCCGAGGAACTGGTTAAATACGTGTACGGCACGTCAGTCGTAATTGCCTGCCGAGCGCAGACATTGTAGAGTAGCGTTGGGAAAAACTACAATGTTTTCTGAATGCTTCACGAATTGTTAGTTCTTTACAATGAACCCTTCGAAGTGAACACTTCAATTGAAGTCAAACTCGCAAAAAAGAGATTTGAATTTATCCGCTAATTTGTTCAGTTTTTGTTCCGCTTATTTGTTTGGAACCGGTTCCTCGCCGAAAAAGCACGTACTAGTCGGTAGAGATTTGAAAACAAAAAGAACTGGAGCTGGTTCAAGTAGTAACTAGTCGGTAGAGATTTCAAAGTGAAAAGAACTGGAACCGGTTCCTCGCCAAATAAAGTTCACCTTCGCAACTGTACTACTGGAACTGTTGCCAAAAGAAGTAGTTCTTTCAAAGTGGTCGCAACGCTAGCGTAGAGAATAGCGATGGGAAAAGCTTCACAGATTTGTGAATGTTTCACGAATTGATACTTCTTCAAAATGAACCTTTCACGATGAACCCTTCAATTGAAGTAACATATTAATCACAGCATTTCTCGTCGGGGGGGGTTGCTAGCGATAAATGTACCAAATAATAGTCACGTTTTTTTCTTAATAGTTTTATTCGGGACAGCTCTCCCAACCACATAACCCACTCCTCCATTATTGTATAACAAAAATTATACCGTGTAGAAAAACTACTTCTTTCTTTCTTCTATGTGTGTATTAATGAATTGTCTATTACTAGTTTCTTGTCTATTGTTTCTCGATGACAGCTGCCCATATGTTTGAGTTGTTGGCGGTATCATGCCTTAAAAGGAATGATGTACAATAAGTATGCATAGCCTTACAGAGAATTTGCAAAAAGCAAATGTAGTAATTGCGAAATTTTCAGTTTCTGTAAGAGCGATGTGAACGTTTTTCAGGGCTTGAAGTACAATTTGAATATTTCTTACTGTACACAGTTTGACAGTTTGCTTAGCAATAGGGTGAATATTGCGCAAATGACGATTCATATTACAGGCATTGCCTCCCTTTATGGATATAACTTTAGAACAAAAGTTGCATTTGGCCTGGTAAACCCCAACTTCCTTAAAATAAGCCCATATTTCACTTTCTCGTTGAACGGCCATCCATAATTTTAGGTAGAGATTATATAGTCCTATAGACAAAACAAGCACAGAAATCATAAGAAACTGTCACGGGTACATGCGAGGGAACGGATAACTAAAAAGATACTTCATTGCTTCATTCATTCTTCGAACTAAAATCGAAGGAAGAAGGGAATGAACAATTGAACTGTGGATGATGCAATATTTCAGTCTTTCGAACGAATGAAAAATTGAAGTTCGAAGTAGATGCCATAGATCGTTCAAGCGGAAGTACCAACTTAACCAACTACAATTGAAGTATTTGTTCAATGAAAAATGAATGAAGTTGGGACTGCTGTCAAAAGAAGTACTTCTTTGAAACAGTTCTTTCAAAACTGTCACAACGCTAGTAGAGAATAGTAACTAGTGTAGAGAGTCGATTCGGTGTAGTTGGGCGAACTCGACCAAACTCCTGTGATGTGGTGTTGTTTACCGCCGCCAGAGCGATCCAGCGCAACTCCCCCGAACTCGAGCGAACTCGAACCAACGCGCACGAAATACCCCTTTACACGATCGCCCAACTGTTGGAAGTTGGACGGTTGGACGATCGTGTAGTGCTACCATAAAAATCGATATAATTTGTTCGAGGAACCGGTTCTGGCCATTAATTGCTTTTGGCTTAAAAGATCCAACACACTGGACTTCTGATACCAGGCCCTTCAAGACAAAAATCCCCACAGCTTTCAAATATCGCAATCTAAATGTTTAAAACAACTTTCATTAAAGTTTATTTGTTATTATGCATGTTAACACAACTTTAAACGGCACATGAAATTAACTTTTAAAACGTACACATCTGATTTTACCTTCATTTCCTAACATACAAATGCGGTATCTCTTAACTTTATTAAAATTTAAATAATATTAAAATTTATGTGCTCCTGGTACCTAAAATTCAAATGTGAGAAATTTGTTTTATGGTCTTTATAATTTACATGTAACGACATCTAGTGTTGAGTAGACCAAACTAATTGATTGCTCTTCTTTAATTTATGTGCTCCTGATACCTATGATACTCAAATGTAAGAAATTGATAATATTTACATGTAACGACATCTATTGTTGAGTAGACCAACTTAATTAATTAACCTCCTTTAATTTATATTCTCCTGATAGGGACCAGATTCAAATGTAAGAGATTAATAATATTTACATGTGACGACATCTATTGTTGAGTAGACCAACTTCATTAATTAACCTCATTTAATTTATGTTCTCCTGATAGGGACCAGACTCAAATGTAAGAGATTAATAATATTTACATGTAACGACATCTATTGTTGAGTAGACCAACTTAATTAATTGACCTCCTTAAATTTATGTGCTCCCTGATAGGGATCAGACACAAATGTAAGAGATTAATAATATTTACATGTAACGACATCTATTGTTGAGTAGACCAACTTAATTAATTGACCTCCTTAAATTTATGTGATTCAAAAGTAAGGGATTAATAATATTTACATGTAACGACATCTATTGTTGAGTAGACCAACTTGATTAATTAACCTCCTTTAATTTATGTTCTCCTGATAGGGACCAGATTCAAATGTAAGAGATTAATAATATTTACATGTGACGACATCTATTGTTGAGTAGACCAACTTCATTAATTAACCTCATTTAATTTATGTTCTCCTGATAGGGACCAGACTCAAATGTAAGAGATTAATAATATTTACATGTAACGACATCTATTGTTGAGTAGACCAACTTAATTAATTGACCTCCTTAAATTTATGTGATTCAAAAGTAAGGGATTAATAATATTTACATGTAACGACATCTATTGTTGAGTAGACCAACTTGATTAATTAACCTCCTTTAATTTATGTTCTCCTGATAGGGACCAGATTCAAATGTAAGAGATTAATAATATTTACATGTGACGACATCTATTGTTGAGTAGACCAACTTCATTAATTAACCTCATTTAATTTATGTTCTCCTGATAGGGACCAGACTCAAATGTAAGAGATTAATAATATTTACATGTAACGACATCTATTGTTGAGTAGACCAACTTAATTAATTGACCTCCTTAAATTTATGTGCTCCTGATAGGGATCAGACACAAATGTAAGAGATTAATAATATTTACATGTAACGACATCTATTGTTGAGTAGACCAACTTAATTAATTGACCTCCTTAAATTTATGTGCTCCTGATAGGGATCAGACACAAATGTAAGAGATTAATAATATTTACATGTAACGACATCTATTGTTGAGTAGACTAAACTAACTAATTAATCTTCTTCAATTGAAAAAAACATCAATTTGTAAAACACAAGTGAGTTATTACGAAATTATAAATCATCCAAATGTTATTACCTCAGAGCAAGCATATATATAGAGAGAGAGCTAAACATTTTAACCCAACCTATACAAATTTACGATACCTCACTTTCTCCGGGTTTTTACGTCGTAAACCGTGAGAGAAAAAGAGACAACAAATATAATACACTGCTTTTATTTACTGTCACAATGATCTTGGGCTTCTGGGTCACCGCAGGACTCCGCCCACATTTTTTATTATGCCACTAAACTTGACACATTCAAACGGTTTTTTAGGTTATATGCTATATTTTTTTTGATAACAATACTGTGACAAAGTGGTTTTACGAATAAACAAAAACATTATGTCGATATGTGATATGAATGGATATATAAATACCCTAGCCTTGGTCTTAGCCACGCCCAGGTCCGCCGAGTCCGGTAAAAATCATCAAAACTGACTACACTGCCTTGGATAGATACCACTCTATATACTCTAAGGATATTACTCAGTTTAAATGTATGAATTAAAATTATTACAAGCTCCCTAGTGACCTTCCGCAACAAAGAAAAATGTGTTCACAAATCTGTACCTCCAAATCCAAAAAAAATAGAAAAATGTTTTATAATGAAAATTTAATCTCTATCAAAATTATTACATGCATCTTCTTTCAAAAGTGGATAAATCGTTCTATTTTACCTAGACAACAAGATGAAACTTTTACTAAGTTTTTATTTTTAATTTTAGTTTCAAAAGTAGCCATATCCAATTCGACCAATGAGAGCGCAGGGTTTGGTCACCTGATCTATTATGCCGCCATCTTTGTTTCATAATCCCCATACCTCAGCAGAGTGGTAGATACTCTAAGTAACGCCCTGGTGAAAGACCACCATTCAGAATCGAAACGTTGCTTGAAATGGCTTTGGCCGTGTTTGGTGACCAGATCTGAATAGCCAGGTACTTCCCAACCTTCCTCTTCCCTATCTCCTTCCCCTCCCCACTACCTTCAGCCTCACAACATACCCTATTTGGGGATGGCATAGTCTCACTGGCTCTAGACGGTTGGGAGCAGTTGAGACTCTTGTGCGGTATTCATATAAAAAAAGAAAAAAAAGACTACTAAACCCATACAAATTTACGATAAATCACTTTCTCCGGGTTTTACATCGTACACCGTGAGAGAGAAAGAGATAAGACAAGTTCTCACACAATATAGCACCGCTTTTGGGTATGTAAGCATGTTCTCCGTCTCCCGCGTCTCCGGCGACTCCGCCCACTACTTTTTGTTATGCGACATAACAGGACAGAACTCAACGGTTTTTTAGGTTATATCCTACATTTTTGTTTATAATAATACTGTGAGATAGTGGTTGTACAAATAAAAAAAAAAACATTATGTCGTCATGTGCTATTAATGGACGTATGAATACCTTAGTCCTAGCCACGCCCATATCTAGCAGAGTCAGGCAAAAATCATCAATACTGACTACAGAAGCGCTCCCTCCTGTATATTATTACTCTGAGGTTAAACGTTTAGACGATGATAAATAATTAGACAAAAATTGCAATTTCATTATTTTATATTTATAAAAATCATATACTCGTAAAAAAAACTTGCACAAGCAACGGTAAAAAATTACCATTCGTCGAAAAATACATATAGGTAGCAACTTTTTACGACTAAACCCCACCAATATAAATAAAACCAACACATATTACTATTTTTACTAGATGCTATTAGACATTTCGTTTGCTAAGTGTTAAAATGACATTCATATCGTCGTCAACGCGAAAATACCTCCCACGTGTCAAAAGCGTAATTGTTCAGGAGGAAATTAAAAACTGATTTTTGAGAGTTACAGATTGTTTTTCGAGACACGAAAAATACGCTTTGCAGTTTTAGATGCAATAGTGTATTTTCACAGATAAAAACATTGAAACTCGAAGTACAAATTGAAACTCTACGCAATGTCATATTTAACCATAGAGTTGGTAGAGTAGTATCTATCCAAGGCAGTGAAGTCAGTTTTGGACTTGTTTTTGATGATTTTAACATGACTCGACGCACCTGGGCGTGGCTAAGACTAAGGCTACGGTATTTATACGTCCATTCATATCACATATCGACATAATGTTTTTGTGTATTCGTATAGCCACTTTTTCGCAGTATTTTTACCAACAAAAATATAGCATATAACCTAAAAAACCGTTTAGTTGTGTCAAGATTAGTGGCATAGCAAAAAAATGTGGGTGGAGTCCCGCCGTTAACCAGGAGCCCAAAATCATTGTGACAGTACGTAGAAGCGGAGTATTATGTTTGTTTTCTCTTTCTCTCTCATTGTGTAAATTAGCTCGGAGAAAGCGATTTATTTCAATTTCGGATGGGTTGGGTAAAACAAATCAGTTATCCCTCCATTAGATTCTTACTCTGAGTATATAACTCATTTTTGTAAAGTTGACCACATGGGAGGTATTTTTCCGTTCACGACGATATAATATATGAGGTAATGTAGGTGTGTGAATGTTCTTGTAAAATGATTATCGATTATTTTGACCAATGATAATGATATTGTTTGACTTTGGAGTATTCAGTCACATTGCTGCATTCTCCTTCTTGAGTCAACGTTTGAGACAGCCTTACAGTGTCCGTCTTCACATTTTCACTGATGAGATCATAAGGTTGTTTTGTTTTATTTATTTAACAAAGATCTCACAAAATCAGTTGTTCACCAAATACATTAAGAGATGAATGATATAAAAAATATTTCACTCCACATATAGACAAGGTATTATAAATATATTCGAAAAAGTTATACGAGTACAAACTGAAGTAGTGTGACGCATTATAAACGATATAATAACGCAAATAATGTGAGCAATGAAAAACAAAAATATAAGATATAAGAGAGATTCATTCTTATACACAAGTTATGAGATAATCGTTGAATTGGCAAGTGTTAAAACGTGTGTAAAAATGATTGTTAAGTACCTAACGGTCACTATTGTACGTACATCGAGAGATAATGACAGAACTCCATATATATTTCTAAGGTAAATGCAGCTTCATTGAATAGTTCCATCGCTTTATATATTGGCGTTTTTTTGTATGAGGAAGTTCTGACTTTCGATGTGTAAAACGTCACATGACGCCTCGCACGAATGTACTTACTTGGGGCATACGAGTTAATCTCCTCTAGTATATATGGGTTATAAATACCTCCAGAAATCAACTTATAAAAATGTTTGCCCAAAAACATCTTCCGGCGGGCTTGCAGGGTGTGGATGTCTAGCATTCCGCATAAAAATAACGAGGGAAATAAAAACCTCTTTTAGACTCTTTCTATTTCGAGGATATGGTTCCGTTCTGAAGAGGCCGTTATGAAGAGGATGGATCGATACCACGAAAGTCAAACATTAGACGCGTTTTGCCCGTGAAGATATTAAAACAATGACACGATCATGATCAGTTAAGCTGAAATAGGTTTTAAGAACATGTGCTGAGAGTGCTCCGGGGCGGTTACGAATCCGAGCTTGGATAATTGAACCCTCCTGTCAGTGGGTGGTGGGCTGGTTGAAGTCAGTTGATAGCGGTGAAGGATGCGAGCTATCCCTAGCTTGGACTGGAGATGGCCGAAGCGTTCACCTGGAGAAAGAAGGAAAAAAAACATAAAAAAATAAATATATTTTTATTTTTTAAAACCCAGCAAGCTGAGCGACAGAAAAAGAGAACTTATTAACAGTTACAGTGTGACAAAATGACGAAAATTGATTAATGCAGTGGATTTTTGAAGAGGCCATGTTGTGTGTTCCTTGGAGGACACGAAAAGGTATCTTTGCGAAACATTGTGGTCAGGACGGTTGACTTTATACTGACTCGATAGAAAGAGACAAATAAATGTTAAAGGATGTTGAATGGCCTATTAGTTAACGCCCACATGGAATTCGGACATTTTAATAAACATATTTGAACACATTAAACTAAACAATATCAATACACCTTAAAATGATTTGTAAAGTCAAAATATCACACACACACACTAATAACAAAAAGATTAATGATTGAAGCTTTTTGTTGATTTCATGTCTTTATATCATAAAAAAAGTGAAAATTCTGAAGTTTGAAATACCTCGGAAAAGTGAGGTTTTATAATCTTTGCTTGGTTATATTTAAACATTCACGCATAGCACATATCACCGTCATGTTTGATTTGCTTGTATAATCACTGCAAGTATTTTAATCGACACAAATATAGGAAATAATCTCAAAATCCGTGGACGTAAGTTATGCGACTCGATGATGCCAAGTTAGCGCGGACGGAGAACATTCGTGCATACTTAGAAGTGCTGCGATATTATGTGACGACTTTTCTTGTCTCTTTCTCTCTCGTAGTATGTTTCATGTGTTAATGTTCAATAAGAAAAATGGCGTTGAAACTTGGACAAATGAGGTAAGTGTTAGGTAAGTACCAGTAAAATATTAAGATCAATCGCGTTAGTAAAAAAAAAATCTATGTAATTTCTACGCACCAATACAAACTTTGGGCCCCTCTCCAAACGGTATATACGAAAAAGGAACGATTTTCTTTATGTTTTCTGCTGAAAATCTTTCAGGGTCGAATGTTTCAGGGTGTTCCCAGTATTTGGGGTCCGTCTGCAGGCCAGAGACAGACAAGTAGATCTTTGTGCCTTTCTCTATAACCAGCTTGGTCCCTTCAACGGCGTAGGTCTGGGTACAAAGACGGTCCAAGAAGGGCAGCGTTGGATAGAGACGCAAGATTTCTGGAAAGAAAGAGACCCCCATAATAACAACAGGACTCTTTAAAAATCATATTTAAATTATGTAATTGCCGAAACTTCATTGGCTATGTCCTGAACGGATCCAATACAAACTATGCTGGATGATTTTTAAGGCGAAAAATGACATGGCGCCGCCTTACTTGTCGGAACTGTGCATTCAAAGCGATAATAATACGAGTCTAGTAGTAAATGAAAATATAAATTTAAAATTTAAAAAATATTATTTAGTGATAAAAAAATGGTTTTTAATAAAAAAAATCTGTGATGCAAGTATTTTTACACATAAAAATAATTATTTAACTAAGTAGTTAAATATCACAAGGGTGGGCAGAAGGATATACTGCCACACAACTTTGTCCTGGCACATACTCCTTGATTGATATTCGAAATATGCGGAACAATATCGTCACTGAGCGGATCCGGACGTTGGTGTGAATCTACCATAATTAGTACATAGTTCTAATACCAAAATGGTGAGGCGAGTTTGAAGGATATACAATTACCACTGAAAACCATGTTGAGGTAAGTCATTTCAGCTATGGCCTCGTATGATATGACACCGTCGTGTCTGTCTAATACATCGTCAATTTCCTGTCTTAGACGATCCTGGAATAAAAGCAATAATTATTAAATGAACAAAATGAATGATTGTCAAGATCATGAATTGTTTGTGCTTCAAAGGGAATGTACAGATGGCGTTTGTAGCTTAATAAAAATAATATTTATGACAAGGGGCTCAATGTGATGTTTTAGTAAATACATAAGCAAGTGTAGAACTAAGGAATTATAATAAATACTTGGAGTAACAATGTACGGAGAGAGAGCTAATTATTTTTACCCAACCTATACAAACTTGCGATAAATACATGAGAAAGAAGAAGACAACAAATTTTCCCAAATTATCACACCGCTTTAAAGTACTGAAATAACGTTCTTCGTGTCCCGCGTCTCCGTTGACTCCGCCCACACGTTTTCATATGCTACATAAATGGACATAAGTCATCGGTTTTTTAGGATATATGCTTTATTGTTGTTTATAACAATACTGTGAAAAAGTGGTTATACGAATAACCAAAAACATCATGTCGACATGTGCTATGAATGGATGTATAAATACCCTAGCCCTAGTCCTAGCCACGTCCAGGTCTGGTCGAGTCCCGCAAAACTCATCGAAATTGACTACAGCAGCGCTCTCTCTTGTAAATTATTGCTCTGAGGGTGAACCGAAGTACCAGCGGGCGAAATCCTCCTTTCCCGCTAGAAAACACATCTCCCGCTAGAAATACCTTCCTCTGCTAGGCTGTTAGGTGCGCCCCGTTGCTGGCCAAGTAAATACATATTATAATACGCCTAAATAGGCAATATACAAGATACAATACTAGCTGTTCACGGGGTGTTACTTGACTTGCCAAGAAAAGACGTTGGTTGCTTTTTTTTCCCGACTGCTCCGAACCGTCTGGAGCCAGTGAGACTATGGCACCCCCGATGGGGTAGTGTTGTGAGGCTGGAGGCAGCCGAGAGGGGAAGGCGGTGGGGAAGAGGAAGGTCGGAAAGTACCTGGATATTCAGACCTGGTCACTAAACACGGCTAAAGCCATTTCAAGCCTCGGTGGTCGAGTGGTAAGACGCTCGACTACGAATTCAAAGGTCGCGGGTTCAATCCCGGCGTGCGCCAATAACTTTTATTTAATTAATATGTATCATAACACATTTAATTCACGTAAAACAATGTAAAGTTTATTTACGGCACGTTATAGAGTGAAAGGTACTCTAAGTATCGCCCTGGTGAAAGACCACCATTCAGAATCGAAACGTTGCTTGAAATGGCTTCATCCGTGTTTGGTGACCAGATCTGAATAGCCAGGTACTTCTTAGCCTTACTCTTCCTCACCTTCTTACCCTCCCTACTACCTTCAGCCTCACAACATACCCCAATTGGGGATGCCATAGTCTCACTGGCTCTAGACGGTCGGGACTCTCATGCGGTATTCACTATGAAAATAAAAAAGCGACGTTTCGATTCTAAATGGTGTTCTTTCACCAGGGCGATACCTACAGTATCTACCACTCTGGTACGTGCCGCAAATGTATTATAGATTTTCAATATAATTTATTCGCGCACGCCCGGATTTGACCTCAGTCGCCCTCTAGATTAGTTCGAGCACGTAGGCCGTCTGTCTGTTGCGATCTAGTGATGCAGATGGGTGGCACCTGTATTTGTGGGTGGCTGGTGAGGGCAGACATGAGCAGGGTCATGGCAGTGCTGGAGGTCTCGTAGCCCGCCACGAAGAGCACCATGAATTGGGCCACCAACACATCGCCAGAGTATTCTGAAAAGAAAATAACGTTTGACAAAAGGTTTTTTCTTTTCTGATTCCCCGCCAGCATAATGCTTCACTCCCATCAACCTTCGTTCCCACCAACCTTCATCCCCATCAACCTTCATCCCCATCAACCTTCATTCCCATCAACCTTCAGTCCCACCAACCTTCATCCCCATCAACCTTCATTCCCATCAACCTTCAGTCCCACCAACCTTCATCCCCATCAACCTTCATTCCCATCAACCTTCAGTCCCACCAACCTTCATCCCCATCAACCTTCATTCCCATCAACCTTCAGTCCCACCAACCTTCATCCCCATCAACCTTCATTCCCATCAACCTTCAGTCCCACCAACCTTCATCCCCATCAACCTTCATCCCCATCAACCTTCATTCCCATCAACCTTCAGTCCCACCAACCTTCATCCCCATCAACCTTCATTCCCATCAACCTTCAGTCCCACCAACCTTCATCCCCATCAACCTTCATTCCCATCAACCTTCAGTCCCACCAACCTTCATCCCCATCAACCTTCATTCCCATCAACCTTCAGTCCCACCAACCTTCATCCCCATCAACCTTCATTCCCATCAACCTTCAGTCCCACCAACCTTCATCCCCATCAACCTTCATTCCCATCAACCTTCAGTCCCACCAACCTTCATCCCCATCAACCTTCATCCCCATCAACCTTCATTCCCATCAACCTTCAGTCCCACCAACCTTCATCCCCATCAACCTTCATTCCCATCAACCTTCAGTCCCACCAACCTTCATCCCCATCAACCTTCATTCCCATCAACCTTCAGTCCCACCAACCTTTATCCCCATCAACCTTCATTCCCATCAACCTTCAGTCCTACCAACCTTCATCCCCATCAACCTTCATTCCCATCAACCTTCAGTCCCACCAACCTTCATCCCCATCAACCTTCATTCCCATCAACCTTCAGTCCCACCAACCTTCATTCCCATCAACCTTCAGTCCCACCAACCTTCATCCCCATCAACCTTCATTCCCATCAACCTTCAGTCCCACCAACCTTCATCCCCATCAACCTTCATTCCCATCAACCTTCAGTCCCACCAACCTTCATCCCCATCAACCTTCATTCCCATCAACCTTCAGTCCCACCAACCTTCATTCCCATCAACCTTCAGTCCCACCAACCTTCATCCCCATCAACCTTCATTCCCATCAACCTTCAGTCCCACCAACCTTCATCCCCATCAACCTTCATTCCCATCAACCTTCAGTCCCACCAACCTTCATCCCCATCAACCTTCATTCCCATCAACCTTCAGTCCCACCAACCTTTATCCCCATCAACCTTCATTCCCATCAACCTTCAGTGCCACCAACCTTCATCCCCATCAACCTTCATTCCCATCAACCTTCAGTCCCACCAACCTTCATCCCCATCAACCTTCATTCCCATCAACCTTCAGTCCCACCAACCTTCATTCCCATCAACCTTCAGTCCCACCAACCTTCATCCCCATCAACCTTCATTCCCATCAACCTTCAGTCGCACCAACCTTCATCCCCATCAACCTTCATTCCCATCAACCTTCAGTCCCACCAACCTTCATCCCCATCAACCTTCATTCCCATCAACGTTCATTCCCATTAATCTTCATTCCATCCGAAATCACTACAATAGACAATATTCGTCAATTTAAAAAAGAATTAAGAAAATTTGTTTTCCATAACCATTAATGCTGGTATATTGTGTGTTCATGTTGTTGTAACCCGATATTTATAAATATGTATTTTAAAAATTTTAAGTTTATAAAATGTCATCAGAAAAATATGTTAAGAAATCATGTCTGCATTTACATTAAATCTTTTTATATTAGAACACATAATGATGTAATCTAACTTAAGATAAATAAATAAAATAAAATAAATAAATTCCCATCAACCTTCATTTCCATCAACCCTCATTCTCATCAACCTTCGTTCTCATCAACCTTCATTTCCATAAACCTTCATTCCCATCAACCTTCATTCCTTCAACCTTCATTCCCATAAACCTCCATTCCCATCAACTTCCATTCCCATCAACCTCCATTCCCATCAACCTTCATTCCCATCAACCTTATTCCCATCAACCTCCATTCCCATTAACCTTCATTCCTATCAACCTTATTCCCATAAACCTCCATTCCCATCGACCTCCATTCCCATCAACCTCCATTCCCATCAACCTCCATTCCCATCAACAAATGGTAGTGGTATAGCAGAAATGTTTTTTTTTATAGTGAATACCGCCCAAGAGTCCCAACTGGTCCCAACCGTTAGAGCCAGTGAGACTATGGCATCCCCAATTGGGGTATGTTGTGAGGCTGAAGGTAGTGGGGAGGGGAAGGAGATGGGGAAGAAGAATGTTGGGAACTACCTGGCTATTCAGATCTGGTTACCAAACACGGATGAAGTCATTTCTAGCAACGTTTCGATTCTAAATACTGGTCTTTCACCAGAGCGATACTTGGAGTATCCACTAGATCTATTTATTTTTGATAGGTTTATTTATTGATTTGAACACAATCTTTTATTGATAAAATGTATTATTTAATATAACATGTTAACTCACTCAAGCCATTCAACTCAGTCCCATCCTCTTCCATCTGCAGGAGAACATCCAAATAGTCATTAGCTTTGGCACCTTTCTCTTTGACGTTTTCCCTTCTCAGGTTGACTGCCGCCCAGAATATTTTCCGCATCGTGTTGGAAAAAGCGTTTCCAAAAAAGGTAAACCTACAAGCATACGAGTACGTAAACACGTTAATTACTAACTAAAATTCGTACATATTAATGGCATACGAATGACGGATCAATTCAAACTGACGAACAGTGACGGGTTTTTATGTGCCCTGTGGAACGACTCAAAACCACATGGCTGCGTCTGTTTTAGATTGGTTCAAAGCTCAGAGCAATAAATATTTATTTATTTGTAATTTATAATTACCGGACTAAAGTCCAATTACAAAAAAGACATATAAAACACGAAATGGAAAAAAGAGCAACAGAGAAAGAATAGCACATACATAATAATAAATGGAACGATGACAAAAATAGGACAAAATAAACATAAGAGAGAACATTCAAGCCATGGTCTAGTCAAAGTTTTGGTAGAGTCGTAAAGAATGACAAATATAATTTAGACTGCTACCAAAAATATCAAGACCACGGCTTGAGTCAACAAGTCTTGACATTCTGTCAATTATACCCATACTTAGTATTGTGATGATTGAGGAACAGCAATTCATTGTTTCTGAGTATACGGCAAGGAATGTTGAACTGGATAAGTTGCAACAGAGAAGGTGAGTCAATAAAACAATTAATAATTTTGTAAATGAAAATTAAATCCAAGTCTTTCAGCAGTAAAGCAAATCCCTCCTCGGAGGAGGGAATATTCATGTTATTTAAGGATTCTTTGACTTACCCAAACCAATTATTGATCTCAGGAAACAGAAAAAACGACATCGATTCAGTTGAACGAAGTAGCTCCCTTTTAAACACAGACTGCCCTAACTCGTGAAACTGCGGCACCCTCTCGCCGGCAGGTCGCTCCGAGAGGGCCCCCGCGCCCCCCGGCAGCTGCGTCAGGCACTGCCCGGCCAGCCCCAAGGAGGTGCCCACCAGGTTATCCGCGGTGTAGCGGCCGCAGAAGTCCTTTGGATCCAGCTCCTTAAAACCTGAAAATATTAGCTGCGTCAGCATGATGTAACGATGTAAGGAGGTATAGCTAATATTTTGCGATAAATCACTTTCTCCGGGTTTTTACGTCGTATTCCATGAGAGAAAAAGAGACAGGAAAAATCGTCACATAATATCGCAGTAAGTATATAAGAATGTTCTCTATCCGCGCTAACTTCACACCATCGAGTCGAATAACTTACGTTTACGGATTTTTAGATTATTTTCTATGTTTTTGTTGATTTTGCGAAACAGTGTAGACAAGTCAGTTGAACTTATACTAACTTGATAGAAAGAGACAAAGGTATATATTAAAGGATGTTGAATAGCCTATTAGTTACCGCCAACATGGAATTCAGACATTTTTAATAGACATATCTGAACACATTAACCAAAACAATATCAATACACCATTAAAATGATTAAAAAAGTGAAAATATCACACAAATGTGATAATTCTAAAGTTTGGTCAAAAATATTATTACTTGTTGAAACACCTCTGAAAAGTGATGTTTTACAATCTTTGTTTGGTCTTATTTGAACATTCACGCATAGCGCATATCACCATCATGTTTGATTTATTTTTATAACCACTACAAGTTTTTTAACCAACACAAATATGGAAAATAACCTCAAAATCCACTGACGTAAGTTATGCGACTCGATGATGTGAAGTTAGCGCGAACGGAGAACATTCTTACATACTTAGAAGGGCTGAAATATTATGTGATGACTTTTTATGCCTCTTTCTCTCTAATGGTTTACGACGTAAAACAATAAATATTAAAAAAAACTTCAATCGTAATTAAACCAAGACATTATTTGTTTAGACGTGTCAGAGATAGATGTAAATGCAAAAAGCATAACAAGGTTTTGCTAACACCAAAATTTTCACAAATACCGAGTATTTTCATAACTTAATGAATAATTGTTTGTGTGTCCAGATCAAAACTAAACAAACGGGCAGAGAACTAGCAGTTTACAGGAACCGTTCAAATGTAAAAAAAACAACAAAATAGTGCTAATCGTGGATCAGTGTGAAACTTTGCTTGAAATGGCTTCAGTCGTTTTTGGTGACTAGATCTGAATAGCCAGGTAATTCACAACCTTCCTCTTCCTCGTCTATTTTCATCCCCACTACCCCTTTAACCTCACAGCAAAGTCCCACTGGCTCTAGACGGTAGGGAGCAGTTGGGACTATTCACTTTAATAAAATTAACACAAAAAGTGAAGAGGCTTAAATATCCAAGCAAAAATTGTACGTAACTATGCAGAAAGCATTCAACCCCACAAAGATGAAACTGAGAAAAAGGCGTTTGAAAATATAATGATAAAGAGCATGAAGTGTTTACCTTTCTTAAAACAAAAAAAAAACATTAAAAAAACTCACCAGTTGTCTCGTTCTGCGCATCGATATACTTGATCATGTTGTCTGCATTCTTGACGATCATACCCGACATCTGCCGGATTTTATTCGGAGTAAAATTTTTGCTGAGTCTCGTTCTCATATTTTTCCAATGCGGAGCCTTCATTCCAAAGACGGAACTGTTCCCCAGAGGGTCATTTTTGGACTTATTATTGACCACTCTTTCGAAAAAGTGGTCGAAGTCCTTCACCAAAATCTTCTTCACGAGTTCCGGATCGCTCACAAACAAGCACGGCTCTCTCAGAATCCAAAATCCCAGCACTCCGGTATTTCGTATTCTAGACTGAATGTGTAAATCTTCGAAGAACTGTCCCATGGATTTCTTGAAGGTTAAAATTGGCAGAATGTTTCCAAATATTGGCACTGGTTTCAAATGTTCTATTTGTCTGTCTTTCCAGTAGTTGAAGTTTTTGGTTATGTAGTAGAAAGCTGATAGCAATATTAAGCCCGCCGCTATGGAGAGATCAACCGTGTATTTTGAGATGAACGACATCTTGATTTCTCTGAAAATGATATAGAAAAGAAAATATTAGTTTTCACTAACAATCATCCATACAAGCAAAACTACTGCACAATCAAACACTCACCGAAGATCTATGTTATAAAAAGCAAAAAAAATACAGCCTAAATGTAAATGCATGGAGAATATACGAGGCCTGTTCAAAATAAAAGGTGAATTTTGAATTTTCGTTCAAACAGGCCATGTATATATTCAAAAAAAAGAATTCGTCAAAAAAAAACAGAAAAACCGCAATTAGAATATTCAACTCAATTTTGCTCCACATTTTTATTACTGTTCAACGATTCTTTTCTTGTGTAACGACGGAGAACCAAACAGGTTTCAAGTTCTCCAAAATAGAGCAATGAGAATTATACTTAAGCGAAATAGATACACAAAAGTAACTAAAATGTCAGAGGAACTAAATTGTCTAACAGTAAAACAGATGCCAACATTAAACACATTGATGTTTATTCATAAAATGAAGAACAACTTGTTATCAAAATATTTTTCTAAAAAAAATATCTACAATGTTGTTATTCACAAATATAATACAAGGGCATGCAAAAAAATCGACTACCAGAAAAGAACAAAGCCAACACACAAAATAGCTTACTAAATAAAGGGATTAAATCTTATGATGCGCTACAAGAAACCTTCCTAATTATATTTTTCAATAAATTCAAAATAGCCTGTAAAAATTATTTAAAATGCAAATAAATCAAAATAATAAGTAGTATATGAGTTAAAATAATATAAAGTAAAACAAATGAAATAATTAGCTACTTGTAAGCTTGAAAGTAGAAAGTAAATCATAAAAAAATGGCCCTGCACACATCGATAAAATTCTATGGTATAAGTTTTCTGATTTCCAAAACCCATTGAAAATAAAAGTTAAAGATCTATCGGCTCTCCGAGGCGGCTGGAAAATTTTAATTTGTTAATTATTAGATATTTAAATATAAATTATAAATTAAAAATTAAAACACAGAAATCCATAGAAAAAATAATTTATTATTTCTTTAATTGTTAAAATTGAGTTCTACAAAATTAAGTAAAAAGCAATTAAAATACACATTTTCTGATAACTGATATTTTTTTTAGCTATTAAACAAATAAGATACAGGTATGATATCCAACAGCACGATTGTACCGAAACCGGTTGGCATATTTTCCACAAAAAAGTGAATAAAAAAATCGTCGGCATAAAGATTGTCGTAACTGATTTTATTAAAAAATATTTATATTTCAGCCAAATTTATATTAAGCAATAAACATTTATTTTTTTGCACTAATTGTTTTGCTTACCTTAAATGTTATAATTATAAAATGAAATAGTTAATAGATTTAACAGCAACTCGAGAACATCCGTATAAAGGAACTTCAATACACGAACTGAACAGAATACATCATCGAACATGATATTTAAATAAAATTGCAGAAACATTGTGGAATTTTTTGTATTTGCACTTAAAGTTATAATCTCCCTGCAGTGGTTTTAAACATCATAATATTATTGAGTTTGTATTTAATTAGTATTTAAAAATAGACGTGAATCTGCAAACACGGAATTCTTTTTGTTGACAACATTTTGCAAATCATTTGGGCGGTGCGACTCCCGAGGTCAAAAAGAGAGCAAACAACTTCGGTTCAGTTAAATGTGTTTTGTCATGACACATTTAATTCATGTTAAATTATTTATGGCATGTTCTCCGGAACGTGCAGAACTCAGAGCAATAATATTCCACGGGGGACAGCTTTACTAAACAGTGTAATCAATAAATTGTTGATTTTTCCTGACGCGGGCGTGGCTAGGGTTTTCAGGGACACACCTTTTTACATCCATGTAAATGTATGCATAGTGTTTTGTTTATTTGTATAACCACTTTTTCACAGTATTTATCAACAAAAATAAAGGATATAACCTCAAGAACCGTTGAGTTATGTCGCGTAACAAAACGTAGTGCGCGTAGTCTCCGGAGCCGCGGGAGACGGAAAACATGCTTACATA
This sequence comes from Drusus annulatus, assembly GCA_022651775.1. Classification (NCBI taxonomy): domain Eukaryota; kingdom Metazoa; phylum Arthropoda; class Insecta; order Trichoptera; family Limnephilidae; genus Drusus; species Drusus annulatus. The sequence goes on from JAGWCC010000611.1 coordinate 20,633, forward strand.
CCTAAAAGTGGTGCGATATTACGTAAAAAATTTAATGTCTCTCCCATGGTTTACGACGTAAAAACCCGAAGAAAATGATTTATTTCAAATTTGTAAAAACTTTTATTTTTAGCACAAACAAAAAGTTTCATTTCATTCGGTTGAAAGCAGCCTGAAAAAACGGCATCTAATATCCGACCCCAAGGCTCGCATTTTGCCCGTTGATCAGTATTTTTTTACCAAATGTTACATTTGGAGTATTTTTTCATCTAATCTGTTGCAGTTTATCATTCTTAGTACGACCCAAAAGTTTAATATCGTTCCGTTCCATAAAGAGCCTGATAAAGCGGCATCTAATATCCGACCCCGACGCTCATATTTTGCCCGTAAAGTGTTATTTTTTAACAAATGTTACGATTGGAGTATTTTTTCATCTAATTTATTGCAGGTAGCATATATAGCAGGTAGATGGCTATTTCGTGCAATCTATCTGTTGCAGTTTATCATTCTTAGCACAAACCAATAGTTCCATTTCATTCGGTTTGATTTGTGCCTGAGGAAACGCTATCTAATTTCCAACCCGAAGGCTCCCATTTTGCCCGTAAAGTGGTATTTTTTTAGCAAATGTTAATTTGGAGTATTTCTTTATCTAACGTGCTGCAGATTACCACAAATCAAAAGATTGAAATCATTCGGTTTCATAGGAGCCTGAGAAAACGGCTTATAATTTTAGACCCTAAAGCTCGCATTTTGCCTGTAAAGTGTTTTTTTTAACAAACACTTCACTTCAAAAACCTGTTAACCAACATTTTTGACAAAAATGAGTTAGTTTTCTCACTAAACTAATTCTGGTACGCTCTATCCAATGAACACACTTTCAGACCGTTGAAATGGTACGAACATAGAAAATAAAAGAGTTGAAAATTTTATCGGCAATTTTTGTTATAACTGAAATAGTTTTTAATGGCATGAACATGTTATCTACAATAATAACATTGTATTGGAGAAATGCATTCAAATGCTAAATTACATATTTAATTTAGTATTTTTCTTTTATTTTAATAATGAATACCGCGCAAGAGTTCCAACTGCTCCCAGCCGTCTAAAGCCAGTGAGACTGTGGCATCCTTAATCGGGGTACGTTGTAAGACTGAAGGTAGCGGGAAGGAGAAGAAGGTGGGGAAGAGGAAGTTTAGAAATCTGACATAGTTATGACATTCATGAAAAAATAGAAGTGTGGATTTGTGATGGTACACAGCGTTTTTAAACAAAACGCAAAATACTAAATATCTCAGAATGACTCGACAGTTAGTTAACAGGTTCTCGCCGTGTGGTCTTCAAATATTACTTTAGTAGGATTTTTTTTTTAAATTGTCTTTAGTTCAAATGTATTGATGTTGCATACTGATATAAATGTTAAGTTAAAATATAAAAACCTGCAATAGAAACATCTAGCTACTTGCAAATCTTTTTGGAATTTGTGAAGCACGTTTCTACTGCGTTTTGTTATATTTAAAAAAAAATACACGTATCATTATGTTACTTTGTTGATTTCACATTAAAAAATATAATCATTTTCAAGCATATAATCTTTTTGACCTCTATAGAAAGTAAGATAACAAAATTTATGTAGGATCGAAAAATGCTTGTATTGAATTGAGATTCACAGGATACTTCACAAATATATTGACCTATTTTTCAACGTCATTGCCGTCGAGATCGAGACATTTCTGTAGTCGGGGCACCAGATTTTGTATGCCAGTGTCATAGACCTGCTCCGCCAGCGCTTTTAGCCATTTTCTCATAGCCTCCTCGACCTCCTGATCGTTGGAAAAACGTTTCCCACCCAAAAAACTCTTTTAGTTTAGTGAAAAGGTTATAGTCCGAAGGCGCCAAGTTGGGTGAATAGGGGAGGTGGGTGACAATATCCCATCCAAACGATGTCAGCAGCTCCTGTGAAACTCGTGCGGTGTGGAGGCTGGCGTTGTCATGCAGGAGGCTGACTCCCCGGGTCAGCATTCCCCTTCTGTATGGCTCTTCTGAGTTTTTAGGATATTGCAGTAAGCCTCTGCATTAATGGTAGTCCCTTTAGGCATAAAATCCACCAAAAAGACCCCCTTACGCTGCCGAAAAACAGATGCCATGACTTTTTCGGCTGAATGAGTCGTCTTGAACTTTTTGGTGGCTGGGGAAAATGAATGACCCGACTAAAGTGATTGACTTTTGGATTCTGGGGTGAAGTGAGATACACCAGGTTTTCATCCCCCATCGCGATAAAGTCCAAAAAAGCTCTCCCTTCTGTGTAAAACGATCCAAAAAGCCGGCCTCAGGAGCCCTTGAAACCTTGTTTTCTGGATGACCCTCGTAGATATTTTCAAAAGGAAAACCTGTCAAAAACATCTGTTTGACAGTGATGACATTTCTTTAAAAGTGATAAAAACAGGAAAAGATGTGTACTATAATTACACAATAAGTTATTTTATTAGACGTAAAAAATATTTTTAGAAAATGTTGGTGTTTAAATTTAGATTTTGACAAGTGGCGCAGAAATCTTTACCTGCGCCAGGCGCCATTCGGCTCAGGGCCGGGCCTGGATACAGCCACCCAAACACTTGCAGTTTAATGTTATGTTATATTATTTAGGGAATGTTGATTCTAACACTGCATTGCTTGCATACATCATTTTTACAACTTATTTTAAGACTTGAAAGATATAATAATTTTTTTTTTTTTTTTAAATTCGAAAAATCATCTAGTAAGAAATACGAATGCACACAATTTTTGACTCTTTTTCCCTAATAATAATAAGTAAACGTAAGTGAGACAAAAAAATTGGTTCTCAGATATTTAGTGAATACCGCACCCGACCGTTTGGAGCCAGTAGGGCTATGGCAACCCGATAGGGGTATTTTGTGAGGATGAAGGTAGCGAGGAGGGAAAGGAGATGGGGAAAAGAAAGGTTGGGAAGTACCTGGCTATTTAGATCTGGTCACCAAACACGGTTAAAGCGATTTCAGGCAACGTTTCAATTCTGAATGGCGGTCTTTCAGAGCGATACTAAGAGTATCTACCACTTTGGAACGCGCCGCAAATATACTATATATAATTTTATATTAATAAAATGTCTTATGACATTAGTACATTAATTTAATAAAATTTATTTGCGCGCGTCGGGTTTGAATCCGCGACCTCTGGATTCCTAGTCGAGCGTCTTACCACTCGACCACGCAGGCCGTCAGAATATTACGCAGCAATGTACACATTCCTAAGTAGGTATGCATTATTAGCATCGACTTTATTTGCGTGACCATAAAACTTGTAAAGGTTATTAAATATCCTATTTTATCATTTCTCATTGATATTACTTACAATTTAAATTATACAAAAGATACAATGTATTTGATTTAATACCTGCATACATTATCCACTGTCAATGGACTATTCTAATGAGAATTAATTAATTATATGTATATAATAATTAATTATAATGAGAAGTGGTTAAGAAATCTGCGACCTTGGAGAAAATGCAGAGGAACCTTTGCGAAACAGTGTAGTCAGGATTGTTGAGTTTATACTGACTCAGATAGAAAGTAAAAAATCTATGTTAAGGGATGCTGGATAGCCTATTAGTTACCGCCCACATGAAATTCGGACATTTTCAATAAAAAATATTTAAACACCATTAAAATGATTTATAAAAGTCAAAATATCACGCAAACACTAATAACAGAAGGTTTGCCTAAATAATGATGGAAGCTTTTTGTTGATTTTATGTCTTTATATCATAAAAATTTGAAAATTCCAAAGCTCGGTGAAAAATGTTTAAAACTGTTGAAATACCTCTGAAAAGTGATGTTTTATAATCTTTGTTTGGTCTTATTTGAACATTCACGCATAGCACATACATCATGTTTGATTTCATTTGATGCCCACTGCAATATATTTTTATCAACATGAATACAGGAAATAACCTTAAAATCCGTTGAAGTAAGTTATGCAACTCGATGATGTGAAGTTAACGCGGTCGGAGAACATCCTTACATTCTTGTAAGTGCTGCGATATTATACTACGACTTTTCTTGTCTCTTTCTCTCTCATGGTATGCGACGTAAAAACCCGGAGAAAGTGATTTATCCCAAATCTGTACTAGTAGAGTTACAAGACTTACTATTTATATAAAATCGTGTTATTATGTTAATGAAATGTATCTCTTAGGGTCGGGCATTTTATAAAGCGGCTCTGTTGTAAATTTAATTAATTTATTTTTTACAGTGAATACCACACAAGAGTCCCAACTGCTCCCAACCGTCTAGGACCAGTGGGACGGTAGCATCCTCAATCGAGGTACGTTGTGAGGCTGAAAGGAGGGGGAGGGGATGCGGAAGGTGGGGAAGTTCCTGGATATTCATATCTGGTCTCCAAACACGGCTAAAGTCATTTCAAGCAACGTTTCGAATGGAGGTTTTTCACCAACGTACTATTTAGTGCCATGCAATTTTACCTACTGTCAATGTATCTTATTTGGAAAAATTGTGCATCAAGAGAGATTTACGGTCAGTGTCTGTTGTATCATCTAGCATTGTGTAACAAATATCAACATTTTAAAAATATTATCCTACTTGCACTCACTGTCACCTACCTCAGGACAGGTTCTAAAAACCTAAGAAGGTAGGTAATGTAAAAAAATAATGTAAGACAATAAAAAGTTAACAGAGAAATAAAAAATAAAAATCATGACTGACTCTTTCAGATACTCTCTTGCGTAATGCATACGCAGAGGTGTATGATGTATTTGCCTGCACGGAATGTAGATACAAGAAGGCTATTATATCATATATCTTTATCCAATATTAACTTAACGTAATTACGTTTAATTTAAAAAATAATCATAAAATTTAAAATGGAATACTCATGTTCTGTATATTTTATTATTCTTTTAATATTTGATAAATAATTTGACACGTGGTTTCACAAAAACGGCACTATAAATGTACCTTTAATAGTAATGTAAAAATAATACTTGTAAGACAGTAAAAAGTTAATTAAAATCATGATAGCGCCGTTTTTGTGCATACGCAAAATAACACCTACAAGGGCACTGTACAGATCTTTATTTTCGTAATCACGTTTAATATTACAAAGTATTCCTAGTTTCATTATTAAGAAAATATACAGGAACACTGCTTACCTGGCAGGTCCCATCAGATAGACACAATTATTAACTTAAAACTATAATTATGATTTAAATTTTTTAATTTATTTATTTTAATTTTATTTATTTTTTCCGATTTAGGGCATGGGAGCGAAATTAAAAGAATGGACTTTCTGAATTTGTCATACAGTACAGGATTTGGTTAAAATTTGCATATCTAAAGGTGATTCGTCGAGAGACAGATTATGGTGAGATTCTTTTAATGAATTTAAGGATATGAGGGTCTGAAAAGGTAAGTTTTCAGTTTGGACCGAAATCCTGTTGGGCTCGTTATACATCTTAGTTCCGGAGGGAGTTTATTCCAAGCCTTCGGCCCCGAAACTCCGAAAGCGCAATCTCTAAAATTAGTAAAACAAATTATGTAAAAGTCCACTCGGGCGTGTACAATTAAATAAATAAAAATAACATAGGCAAATTCTAAAACAGGTAAACAAACAAAAAAAGTGTGACATAAGAAGAGCCCGAGCCAGTGGAACTATGCCATCAGCGTTAGGAGAATGTTGTGAGGCTGAAAGAAGTGGGCGAGGGGAAATAAAAGGAGAAGAGGAAGGTTGGTTATTCATTTCTGATCATTACATAGCTAAACCCACTAAAAGCAATGTTTCTATTCTTAATATTGGTTTTTCAACAGGGCGACACTAAGAGTATTTATCACTCTGGAATAAAGCACGAATATACCATGTATATATTATTGCAATATGTGAAATAACACTTTTTTATAGAGAATAACGCACAGAGTCTCAACTGATCCCAACCGTCTAGAGCCAGTGGGACTATGGCATCCCCGATTGGGTATGTTGTGAGACTTAAGGTAGTGGAGAGAGGGAGGAGATAGGGAAGAGGAGGGTTGGGAAGTACCTCGCTATTAAGTCCCGGTCACCAAACACGGGCAAGTAGTATAAAATCTGACTTGTAGAATAATTGTAATGTATGACAACATCGGAGTATGTATTTACCAGATGTTGAATTCGTCGCATTTGAGTATAATATTGTGAGGTTGAAATAGAATTGTTACAATAGTATGGTAGGTACTGTCTTGTAACTGTCCTGCCAGGAACACGCAATACAATTAAATAAATTCCTCAGCAATTGAGTTATTTGAAAAAAAAAGTATATCAGATTATACTCATTATAAAAACCTGAAAGAATAAAGGTTGTTTGGGGCTCCATTTCCTACCCCTTCCCCTGCCCTAACGGTGGTAGGGCGCTTCTCTGTCGTCTTCGAATAAACAATAAAAAACAAGGGTTTATTTTCAATAGACCTTTACGTCTAGTATATATTGAACCTCTTAAAAAAATACATATTTTTGTTAGAAATACTTACAGCAAAAGAAATAATAAACAAATAACAATTATATTTTTATGAGGTTTCAACAATTTTTTTTTTGCGAAATTCAATTGTTTATTTAAATTGGTACCATGGTTGATCCCTGCGTAACGCCAAAAAAGGTTATTAACATTTTTCCTTGTGTTCACTCCACAAACTTGAGAAAGATATATAACTTACAACGAAATATTCAACACATGAAGGGTTTCATAATAACGCCGTTTTACTTGACAGAACTTGGTATAAAAATGTTTTTTAAAACTAATCCCATCGCCATATAAAACATATATTTTTTACCCTTTCTTTCGGTTATTTACACAATTCTCAGGAATACAGATTCAACTATAACGATATATTATAAATAAACCAATCGTTTCATAAAGTGTTGTATTTTTTTTAAACATTAACTCCACATAGGAGGCCTTGAAGGAAATAATTTCCCTTAGGGCCTGTGTCATCTTTGAAAATGCTGTGTGGAAGGTATTTTTGAAGAAAATAAGGTGTAAAACTGGGTCTTGAAGAGACCCATGTTGAAGGAGGGAAGAAACACAGAGGCCGACAAATCTGTTGAACACAAGAAAGAGTCGTCAAAGCGACCCGCACTCATGTATCGAATGTCAACCGTGTACAAATGATGGGCGCGCATTTGGCAAGTTTCCCGCTTATGCACTAGTGCTGAAGGGATCGATGACGCAAGTTCCTCGGAGCATCTTCTAATGAAATTCCGGTAGAACAAGGACAGCATTCCCAACTGACGTCTGTGCTCCAAATATTGCAATTCGTTTGTAAAAATAAGAGTATCTATCCAAAGTAGAGGTGTAAAAATAAGAGTCTGCCCGTTTCTGCATAGAGTCAAGGGTTTTGTAAAAGTGTTAAGGGGTTCCAGACCAGAGGTGGCTGCCGAATTCAACAGTGGGGCAATATGTATAACCTACAAAGGATACTTTGGTAGAATGGTGGTTAGTGGAATTTTAACAACTTTTTTGAAGTTGGTTTCATTGGTCATCCCTGCGTAACGCCGGTTTGCGGTGAATTTTATTCTTCTCTACTGTTTTGTTGGGTTCCTTTCCACGAACCTCAGGAAGATGCCGTCTTTGGCCGTGGGAGACAGCGAGAGCGCCTGCCAGACGATGGGGTCTTGGGTCTTGGAGCACTTCTCCACGCGAAACCTTCTCAGGACTCTGATGATGCCCAAGCGAGATTGAAGCATTCCATATCTTTCACCTAGAAATTTTGAAAATTTGTATTTTTAAATATATATTTTTTTAAGTGAATATCACACGAGAGTTTTTAAATTTTATTTTTCATAGTGAACACCGCACAAGAGTCCCATTTGCTCCTAACCGTCTAGAGCCAGTGGAACTATGGCATCCCAAATTGGGGTATTTTGTGAGGCTGAAGGTAGTGGGGAGGGGAACAAGATGGGGAAGAGGAAAGTCGAGAAGTACCTGGCTTTTCAGATCTGGTCACAAAGGACTAAAGCCATTTCAATCAAGCAACGTTTCGATTTTGAACATATAGTCGATAGTCTCACTGGCTCTAGACGGTTGGGAGCAGTTGAGACTCTTGTGCGGTATTCATATAAATATATATATATATGTATATACATATTAAAATATTCATTTGACTAACCGATGCAGTTCCTCGGCCCCTCCCCGAAGGGGAAGTAGGTGAAGGGCGTGATGGCGTCTCCGCTCTCCTTGTGGAACCTCTCCGGGCGGAAGGCGAGCGGGTCGCGGAAGTAGCGGGGGTCGGTCTGTATGCCCATGACGGGCACGTAGACGTAGGTGCCGCGCTCGATGGTGACGTCGGTACCGGGCACGCGGTAGGCCGCGGTGCACTCGCGGTCCAGGAACGGCAGCGGCGGGAACAGCCGGAGGATCTCTGGAATAGAACAGCGGGGGGTGCCAATGACGTTACACATATATAGACACGTTATAGCCTTAGAATATCAACACGAAATGTGGCAAGCAAAACACCCTTACGTCACCAGTAAATTCATCATTCAAATATCGGTCATGTATCATCGTGTATGACAAAGATAGACATTCATAGGATATGTGTGTTTGAACGAAACAGATGTAGGATCGGACTGCGTTCCGTACTTGCTAGTAGCGTTGAATGCTCTGGTAAGAATGAGTTAGCACTTCGCTTTATCTCATTATGTTGGCCAAAAATGGAGATAGTTGTGTTGTCTAAAATAATAAGTAATTTGCGCGTACTTAGAAATGAAATGTTATTCCTTGGCTTTTAGTAGTCTTTGGAGTGTAATTGAAACACTTTCTCATCACATACGAGGGCATTTTGCCACTTATTTTTGTAATTTGTCCTTATCAAGCCTCCCGTTCATCGTGCACATATAAGTATGAAAATAAAATAAGGTTTACTAACCTTTCACACACATCTCCAGATAAGCCATCCCTTGAAGATTTTCATAGGTCACCTCCCCTCCTGACTTCTCCAATGTTTCGATTATTTCAGTTGCTAGCTTCTCCTGAAAAAGGAAAGTTGTTTGGTGTTTTAAACGTTTCAAATACGGCTTTCTGGCTTGTCTAGGTTAAATGACCAGGTGGAGAGGTGGCAGCGTAACAAGGTGACAAGCTTGGAGTAACAATGTATGGAGAGAGAGCTAATTCTCTTTACCCTGCCTATACAAACCTGCGATAAATCACTTTCTCCGGGTTTTTACGTCGTACAAAACGAGAGAGAAAAAGACAGCAAAAATAACACACCGCTTTTATGTACTGTTATGATGATCTTGGTCTCCCGCGTCTCCGGAGACTCCGCCCACATGTTTTTAAATGCGACTTAAACTGGACACAACTAAACGGTTTTTTAGGTTAAATGCTATATTGTTAAAAAAATTCTGTGAAAAAGTGGTTATACTTTTATTTTTTATTTTATTTGTTTGGGAGACCAACAGTTTACATACATACTAGGTAAAATATCATATAAGTAGTATTAATATGACCATTTATAGGTTTCCACTTAAGTGTTTGTATATACAGGTGAACTGATACTGTAAGTGAATCTAATTTTAAAAATTAAACAAGAAATTAAGATATTAATTAAAAGAAATACAAATCAAATAAAAAATAAGAAACATAATTTTAAAAATTTCATATCAGTATGTTTAAAGGATTGAGAAAAAGGAAGGACATGGGGGGATCGATCTAGATGTAGTAAATATGTATAATGATATGTGTGATTTAAAAGATTTTGTTTATTTTTTAAATATATATATATATTTAAAGAAATAAAGTTAAAGTTAAAAGAATTGGTGGTATTGTGGAATGAGTAGTTATCTGTAGTTATAAAAGAATCGTGAGATATATACGAATAAACAAAAACATTATGTCCACATGTGCTATGAACGGATGTATAAATTCCCTAACCCTAGTCCTAGCGTCGGCCAGGTCTGCCGAGTCCGACAAAAATCATCAAAAACTGACTACACTGCCTTGGATAGGTACCACTCTATGTACTCTAAGGTGACAAGTTACTATGTTCCGATTGTGAAATATACTAGATAAAAAATAGTCGAGGGAAATAAATAAAAGCCATTTAAATTAATAGCCATTATTCTTAGTAAGCAGTTAAATTTGTCCAGTAGTCCAACATTAGGTATATTTCTTGCAAACTTATAAAATTTCTCATTATTCTTTAATCACCTTTTCAGTTGACGTTTTGTCTCTTTCAATTCAAATTATCTTCTCTTTGTTCTTTTGTTATAATTTGTTCTCCCTCTGTATGTACGAGTATATATAATCGTACACTTTGTGTTTCTTATTTAGTTTAATTTTGTACCTTGAGATGCTTAGGCTAAGCGATACTATACAAAGTTATTATTTCATTTTCATTTAAATAGTAAAGGGCTTTGATCGATGAGAAATCTCTAATAATCATATGAACATTAACTACTAAAGTAAGATTTTTATTTATTTACCTGTATGTCCGGGTAGAGGGCCAAATGGTAAAGAAGAAGGGACATGGTGGTGCTGGAGGACTCGTTACCAGCCGTGAAGAAGATGGCCGACTGAGCAACCAGACTGTCTCCGTCAAATCCTGAAAAAACATTGATTAAAATCCATAAATTTAACAATCATATTGCAAAAATCCAACCGAGCGCAGATTCCTGCTTAAATTTCAAGTGAGTAAACTTCTCAGAACTCCATATGGACAGAACGTTTCGGACAGCGTCGCAGTGCCCTTCTTCGGGGCAGATGCGATCTACCAACATCGGCCCTGTGTGATGACATCCGCCCTGCTGATGGACTCTGCAAGGCCACCTGAAACGCTGGCTCAATGAGCAAGTCGAAGTGCGACGCGGCTCAGTACCGCAAAATTCAAAAATCAAAACGACATATCGAGTAAAGATAAGTAAATTACAAAAGTCAAATACTTTTGGCCGTGCTTGATAATAACTTTGTGTAAGACCACAGATTTTATTTTAATTTTGATGACCGACCGGTTTCGCTTAGTCTAAGCATCATCAGGGTACAACATTAAACTAAACAAAAATTACATGGTGTTTGGTTATTTTAACTCGTTAAATACAGAGGGAGAACACAATACAAAATAAAATAAGAGAACAGTAAGAAAACAAAAGAATAAAATTTAAATATATTACAAGGATAACAGAGAGAAATAAACAGATAATATGACATGAAAGAGGCAAAACGTCAACTGAGAAGGTGATAAAAGAATAGTGTAAAATTTTACGAGTTTACGGTAAATATACCTAATATTGGTTAAAAATGTGAAAAAGCATGTTTTGGAATCTAATACCAACCTAAGAGCATTTTTTTCGAAGGCTTTCAACACAGAAGTGTTGTGGACATTTTTGAGAGGGAGATCTTATGACGGATCTTTGGAGCTATTTATAGTAATAGCATCTGGCGGACGAGGTTCAACCATGTGCTATGCCAACTGTCTGAAGAACCTTCAATAACGAGGTTGATCAAACTGAGAACTCTGTTGGGCGGGACACGTTAGCAAGACTAAAGAAAGCCGACCACGATTGTGTGCACCGCAGTCTTAGACATGATAAACTGGAGGGAAACAGCAGGATGCCGACAGAAGTTGAGGTGTTGCGTCGTGGCGGCCAAGACTCTCCAAATATGTCTGTATATATCAATACAGAATATGCGAAGATGTTTTAAAAAGGCTCATACTTCAACGGTTTAAACATTAGACAATCGAATAACACCGATTGACTCACTGATTTCATCACTCTCTTGAGCCTGGTCTCTCAGCGCGATGAGGGTCCCGATGAGGTCGTTCCTCACCTCCTTGGTCTTCTCTCTCTCTGTCACGGTCTTCCAGAAGACGGTCCTCATCCAGTCGGCCAGCTCTGTCTCAAACACCTTACACCTGGTAAGGAGAAATTCATTTATTTAATGTTGTTTGTATCACTTATGGTAGATGAATTAAATAATGTAGATACGTTACTGAGACAACGCGCGTGACTGCACTAAACTAAGCCAACGTGGCATATCTAAGATTTACTGCGTTTAGTCTCGCACAAATATTCATTTGACAAACAAGCTGTCACCAGCTGCCACAAAGGCATCGCTGTAAGCTCTTTTCCGAGATAAAATGCCTTCCTGTGCTTTTGACAAGTGTAAAAATCATTCGGGAACAAAAACCAAATCTCATGGAGTTTCTTTTCATGCGAAGTACACAAATCACTTATTATTTCAATTAATACAATTATTCACATACCAAATGGTATATGAGAGATAGCGAATGCAGAAATACGTAAGTGTGTGGAAGACAACCTAGCGACAGTACACTGAGTACGTCGCATGCTACTTCGCTCGTAAGTTCGTTAGGGAAGAGAGGGCTTGTAACGCGGAGAATGTAACGCGGGACGTTCATATAGCTATCTCATTAATACACACATGATCTGCTTGGGGTATGGCTATCCTTTTCATGCGTTATGAGTTTTCAAACAGATATCAGAGTGTGCTAAATTTATCGTTCAATTTGTATGAATATGACGTGTCTTGTATTTTATGTCTATGTTTTATCATGATTCTTTCACTAATAAGTATATGTTTTCTGACTAAATAATACCATTGAATGGCTGTCCTTAATTGTTTTGTACAACAATCATAACTCTATCTTACGTAAACACTGTCGACTAAAGTGATTATTTTTCAATATACCGAGGCAATTATAAGATATAGTTTTTCCGAAAAATATCACTATCGCGCTTATCAAAATTATTTTGACCTAATACTGCACATATCAATTAATTAGATTGAAGAAGGCATTTCATTTTATACTCTATAATTGAGCGACAAGAGTTTTGGTTTAACCAGAGGTAAAGTAGATTTACATGTCAGGGATTTTTATTGAATGTTTTGTTGTAATAATATCGTGGAAAAAATAAGACAGTGGGTGATACATTTATTTGATGTAATATCGCCAATTTACCTCGTTGTGTTAGTATTGGCGAGAATCATAATCTAAGGCCAACAGTGGACACAAAAGCAACTGATATAGGTTTTCGTTGAGATGAAAATACTCTTTTGTTACTGATAAATTTGTCTTAATATAAGAATTAGAATGGTTGGTCGATGGGTTTTATCTATTTTTCTGTACGGCTTGGAAACCTAGACAATAAACCAAACATTAACGTGGAATCTGGAAGTCTTTGAAGTGTGAATATATAGGCGCAGTATGGAAGATCTACAGTTTCTCGTGTCTAGGATGAACAAAATATGTATGTGGAATGAGTCAATGATGAATGTAAGTAAGTCCAAAGTCATGGTGTTTGAAAGAGAGAGTACGAGAACAGCGTGAAATATAGTTGGGAATGATGAATACTTGGAGCAAGTGGATGGGTTCATGTATTTGGGAAGGCTAATAAGGATATTGAAAGAAGGGGGAATACAGGAATCTTCATTAATGGAAGACTGAACGCTGTTGGCGCTAATAAGAAATTGTCCAAAGAAGCGAAGCTAACAGTCCACAATGGAGTGCTTATACTAACCCTGATGTATGGCAGTGAGACATGGAACTGGTAGAAGAAGGATGAAAGTAGACTAAATGCTGTAGAAATTAGATTGCTGAGGCGTATGCGGGTAAAACCATGTATAACCTTGTTAAAAATGTGGATATCTGGAAATAATGTAAGGCTGGTGGAAGCGGAGTGAATAGGAACAAGAAAGGGATGCTTAAAAGGTTTGGGCATATATAGCGAATGAAAAAAGAAAGGCGTGTGAAAAGAATATATGACGCGAAAGTGAATGGAAGAAATAGTCGGGGATACCCGAGGAAGACTTAGTACGATCAAGTGAACCAAATACTCAAGTCGGACCACGTGAAGAGTCAGATTGGCAGAAGAGTATGTATAAAGCGATGTATGAGTGTGAATGAAGCAAGGAATGTGTGCCAAGGAGTTGTATGGTAGTCCGTCTTCTCTGTCTACTCTCTGGAAAGGGCGTGATAATTAGTTATTCAAAAGGTGTTCGTCAAATGACCAACAGCACCAGTAGAAGAAAACTGGCCGGTGAAATAATACGCAATAGCATGATCCAATTCTGGCCAGTAGATATAACATATCACACCGTAAATGAAATAATGGGATGGCCTGTGAACTGCAGAACAATAGCTAGGATGCGCAGACTATTTGTGGAGTAGGCCATATCCCACTCTGATGATGATATACAAAAATAAAACAGTGAACTTACTTCCTCCATTTAGCGAATCCCTGCATGAAGAAAATGGACATAAATTCGATAGACCTGAACCACCTGAAGTCCAAGAGCTTCTTCCTGAAGACATTGAACGGAGCTTGCCTATCCAGCAGAGCATTAGCCTTAAGTCCATAGGCAGTTGTAGCAATGACATCAGTCGTAAACCTTGCACAGGTGTCTCTAACTTCAACAGGATCTGAACCATGCCTCGCTATACAAGTCTCCAGATCTTTGCCGATCTCATTCATCAGTCCAAACATATTCTTCATCTTTGCGGAAGAGAAAAGGTGCGTTAGTTTGACCCTCATCAATTTCCAGTGAGGGTTCTTTCCGAAGAAGAGATTATCAGCTCCCAGGGGGTCGTAATCTTTGTCTGCCTGCGTGCTCCTGTCTGCAAAATGATTGAAGTCTTTCACCAAGATTGTTTTGATCATTTCTGGACTTGTCAGGACTAAGGCAGGCTTTCTGAATACCCAGATTCCGACTATCCCAGTGTCACTACCACCGGCTTTTTGGTAGATTTCTCTAAACATGCCTCCTATGTCTGTCCTGAGCATGGCCCAGCTGCCAAAGTTGCCCAGCACCGGGACTGGTGGGATGAACTTGACGTTTTTCGTTCTTCCAGTAGTTGAAGTGCCAGGTGAAGTAGACATAGCCGACGAGGATTGCGCCCAGCAGGAAGATGACCAGGTTCAACAGGAAGGAGAGGAAGAACGCCATGACTGAAACGAAACGAATAAAATATGAAACATTCTGAAGAGTGCCATCTTAATGAGTACTGCAATAGATCGGCGGGGATGACACAACACCTATGATGGAACGTCGCATTCACAGTTTTGTGAGGCACCGCTACAGGGTCGCTGGTCTCAAGAAAATACTCCGCTAGTAAGAGCATCCACTCCATCGTCCGAGCATCCTTTATCGAGAGTAGCTCATCAATAGCTATAGCTCATCAATATATAAATAATGCTAGCGATAGGGGGATACTTGACATGTAATTATTTAATTTATACTAATATTTCTGGCATGTTACTATTTTGCTGTATTTAATATTTGACCTCTTTTATTATTTACCAATATTATTTTAATACACTTTCACTGTTATTGTGTGTATGTATGTATATCTATTTGGAGTGATTTAGAATGCACTAACCTCACACAATCCGTAAAAAATAATAAATTCAATAATAAGCTAGCTTTCCTACCCGGTTTCACCCAAGATTTTAATTAAAAGCATCTGTACGAACAATACGATTTTTTAAATATATTTTTAAAGTAAATACCGCACAAGATTGCCCACCGCTCACTTTGAGAATATTTTTTTTTCTAGAGCCCCCTACATTTTTTTAAACTTCTGTCGCGTTTACGGTTCCAGTTACCGGTGATCACAGAGGAACCGGTTATTTATCCAGTTCTTTTGAAACCGGTTCTGGTTCCAAAAAAAAAGTACTAGTCGGTAGAGTTTTGAAAACAAAAAGGAACTCGGAACTGGTTCTTCGCCAAAAACAAAGTACTAGTCAGTAGAGATTTGAAAATGAAAAGAACTGGAACCGGTTCCTCGCCATTAAAAAACACAAAAAGAGCGATCAATTGATATCGACCGCTCCAGTGACCGGCTATTTTTTTCCAACGCCCCCTAATTTTCTCTTGGTCTTCTACTGCCCCCCTGAAAGTCTCGAACGCCAACAAGGGGGCGTTATCGCCCACGTTGAGAACCTATGCTCTAGAGTCAGTGAGACTATGGCATCCTTAATTAAGGTAGTGGGCAGGGAAAGGAGATGAGGAGAGAGTAAGAGGAAGGTTGGAAAGTACCTGGCTATTCAGATCTAGTCACCAAACCCAGCTAAATCCATTTTAAGCAACGTTTAAATTAGGGGTATGTTGTGAGGCTGAAGGTAGTGGGAAGGGTAAGAGTTGGGGAAGAGGAAGGTCGGGAAGTACCCGGCTATTCAGATCGGGTCACCAAAACCGGCTAAATCCATTTTAAGCAACGCTTAAATTCTGAATGATGGTCTTTCACCAGGGTGACATTTAAAGTATAAAGCACTCTGGAACATGCTGCAAATATGCTATTTATTATTTTATATGATTTAAATGTGTTATGACACATAGTATTTTACTTGAGTAAAATTTGTTTGCGCACGCCGGGTTTGAACCCGCGACCTCTGAATTCGTAGTCGAGCGTCTTACCACTCGACCACGGAGGCCGACGATTAGCGCCATTACAGTTTTTTTAGCATCGCCACTTGAAATAACCCCCCTCGTTAACCACCGATTCTCGGCCCGTTTAAGCATTTGATCAAATAATAATCAGGTGTCAAGCATAGCGACATGACCATTGTGTTATCACTGAGACCTTCCAAAATTAAAAAAAAATGTAAAACGTCATCGGAAAGGCAAAAGGGCTGAAGCGACATTTCGGAAAGTGTACGCCAGAGCACTTTAAAGTTTTTTTGTTTTACAATAAAATTCATAAGTCTTGAATACCTGGTTGGATTTTGAAAAAAAAAAGTTAACTCTGGTAACTCAATGCTCTCACTGAGTTACCCGAAGCGACAAAAAGTCCCAAACTTGCGTCGCTTGCGTTAATCCTTCTCCCAAATGGTAAATGTATTTTAGATTTAGGCTGAAGGGCCACAAAAGTCTTCAGAATCAAACGAGAGTAAGAGCATTCGATGCACAAAAACAAACTAATCAAAACTGCATATTTAAAACGTAACTTATCTTTGACCAAAGTGTCGCTTAACGCGTTTGTTGCTGACACCGCGCGACAGGCATGTGACCGGTATGCGCGCAACGCGCCACGCGCATTGTGCCGCCTCTTCGCTTTGAACCGATCTAAAACAGACGCAGCCATGTGGTTTTGAGTCGTTCCTCAGGGCACAGGCAAACCCGTTCTTGTTTGTCAGTTTGAATTGATCCGTCATTCATATGGCATTAATATGTATAAATTTTAGATAGCAATGAACGTGTCCTTTTTGCCTTTCCAGTGACGATATTCCGTTTTCGTCTTACCCCAAAAAACGTCTAACCTAACCTAATTTAACCTAAAGTGTTTTTTAATTTTTAATTTATTAAATATTTTTTTACAATAATATTTAAGGTAATTGTTACAGTTTTTGCACAGTGTATTTCAAAATAATCATAAAAGCTGTTCCTCACCATAAAGAACGAGGTTCTTGTGTTTGGTGAGGGAATTTACGCCAAAATAATAAAATAGTGTTAAGTTAATACAGCAGAGAAAAATAGAAGTAAAAGTTAAAATAAAAGTATTTGTGTAAAATTAGTTATAGTAATAAATATTAGTACGTAATGATGACACAAATTTTGTGGAATAAGAAGGAAAAAAACAAATAGAAAAATTATAATGACAATAACAACAATTATTAGAGACTGTTTAAGTTGTTTGATGTAATTTTTCAATTTAAGCTGAAATTCATGAATATTATCTATAGTTTTACAAGAAGATTGTTAAAGTAAGTTATTCCTAGATAGAGGTAGGTATTTTGAGAATGTTTAGTGTTAAATTTTGGGATTTTAATGTTATTTTGATATCTAGCAAACATATTAAGTTGTAATTTTATTTAGCTGTTTTTCTTTATAAATTTGTATAATTGAATATTTTTTATATGTGTATCTATTGTAGGTACATTGAATATTGTAAAAAGGGTTTCAGTAAAAAATATTGATGGTTTTTTAAAGATTACCTTAATTATCAATCTTTGAATTATTTTAAGTGGGTTTAAAATATTTTCATATGTCCCTCCCCAGCCAATTATACCAAATTGTAATATAGATTGAACAATTACATAATACACTATTTTATGGTTTTATAGTCTAAGAATATTTCTATGTCTTATGAATATATATATATATATATATATATATGCATTTCCTAATTCGTTTAACAAGTTCACTTATATGTGTTTTCCATTTAAAATGTTGATCTATATATATACACCCAGGTATTTATTTTGATATCTATAGAAATTAGTTTTTACCTCGTTTGACCATAAATAGTGTTTTTTGGCATTACATCAAAGTCTGTAGACCGTGTCGATATCTCTCTTGCCATTTACTGTAACAACTTAATTGCAAGTTAGTATTAAATTGATATGTCACATTTTACGTCATCGTATTCGTATAATTAATATTGTCGGTTAGTAAATTACATATTCTTTGACCCCTAATGTCTTTATCGCAGAAGTTGACATTCCCTGCCGGGATGTCGCCATTCATTATGTAATTAGCTGCTATAATGAGGCCATTATTCATTTTAACGATGCGTGAATTAATTTTGGAGATACTTATTTAAAATGTTTTATATTTGGCAAGCTAAATATTTATCAAAAAATATTGCGACCATTTTGCGAGTCGAATAACGTATTGTTATTATAAGCTCGGAGTAAGAATACATGGAAACGTACCTTGGCGAAACAGTTTAGTCAGGTCGGTTGACTTTATACTGACTCGATAGAAAGAGACAAAACTATGTTAAAAGGTGTTGGACAGCCTATTAGTTACCGCCCACATGGAATTCGGACATTGTTAATAAACATTTTCTTTTTAAAAAGAAAGACAAACATTCCCCTCGAGTTGCGAATAACCTGACAATATTTGAAAAACTCCTACTGCCATCATAGAAGCGAAATATATTGCTTGTGCAATGATGGAGAACTTAGCCAGCAGAGGAATTGAACGCGCGACGTCCGGGTAGGAATCCGACGCGTTTGTCCACTTAGCTACCGACCGGTCGAACACATTAAACAAAACAATATCAATACACCATTAAAATGATTTATAAAGTCAAAATATCACACAAACACTAATAACAGAAGGTTTGCATAAATAATAAAAAACTCCTACTGCCATTATGATAAGCGGGAGTAGTTTCTTGTGCAACGATGGAGAACTTAGCTAGCAGAGGAATTGAACCCACGACGCCTGGATAAGAACCCGACGCATTTATCAACAAGGCTACTGCTGATGTACGCGTAATGTATAGGATCAAGAAACAGATGCTTAGATGAATTGGGCATGTAGAGCGAATGAACGAAGAAAGTAGTGTTAAAATAATTTATGACGCGACAGAGAATAGAAGAAGAAGTCGTGGACGTCCGAGGAAGACGTGGCACGATCAAGTGAATCAAATACTTGAGTCGGGCCATATGAAGAGATAGAATAATATTTTTTTTAATTTTTTTATTTTATTTTTTTATTTTATTTTTTTATTTTTTATTAACGCCTTTAAGGCTTTTACATAAATACATTTTTTAAATAAAGGAGTACAATAGATGGGTAGAATATGTATGAGTGTGAATGAAGTAAGGAGTGTGTGCCAGGACAGAGTTGTATGGCGGTACACCCTCTCTGCATATCCCAGCGGAGAAACGGCGTGACGGTTGGAAGAAGGTCGGCGACGCCCGAGAAAGACACGATGGCACGATCGAGTAAATGCCATGTCAGAATAATAGGAGAGGAGTATGTATGAATGTAAATGAAGAGTTGTATGTAGGTCCACCGTTATTTAGTTAGTCAAAAACAATTTTTTATATATATTTTCTTTTATATGAATACCGCACAAGAGTCTCAACTGCTCCCAACCGTCTAGAGCCAGTGAGACTAGGGTATGAATAGAGAATAGGGTATGTTGTGAGGCTAAGGGTAATGAGGAGGGGAAGGAGATTGAGAAGAGGAAGGTTGGGAAGTACCTGGCTATTCAGATCTGGTCACCAAACATGGCTAAAGCAATTTCAAGCAACGTTTCGATTCTGAATGGTGGTCTTTCGCCAGGGCGATACTTAGAGTATCTATCACTCTGGAACGTTCCGCAAATACACTTTTTATTATTTTTATATGAATTAAATGTGTTATGACACACATATTAATTAAATTAAAGTTATTGACGCACGCCGGGTTTGAACCCGCGACCTTCGGATTCGTAGTCGAGTGTCTTACCACTCCACTCCGTCGGAGGCCAGTGGAGTATTTTATGTACTAGTTCTAAGAAAGTTGACTCGTTTTTCATGGCGCTGGACTGAAGTGGACCTTTCAGGCCGTGGGGGTTAAAAAATGAAATTCGTTAAAAAGTAAAATTGGGCACACATACCTGGATGTATTAGTTTTAGTTTAATACAACTAATGCCACTTTGGACCACTTATATTGGCGGTGTCCGTTAGTCCAATGACACATGTTTCAACTGAGGAGAATATCTCTCTGCCTTATCTCGTTTGTGACATTTTGTTGAATTAGACTATGCTTATGTAAGTGCGCGCATTCAAGTCATTTTTTATATCAATATTTATTAATTGATAGTAAACTGCTTCATTGCTAGATTCAGTCAATTGGTTTCCTGCATCTAGGGTAAAGGGGCCTATCTTGAAGTAACAGTATATGGAGAGAGAGCTAATTCTCTTTACCCAACCTATACAAGCTTGGAATAAATCACTTTCTCTTGATTTTTACGTCGTACACCAAGATTAAGAAAGAGACAACAAAATTTCCCAAATTATCACACCGCTGTAAAGTATTCTTATGGTGTTCTTCGTGTCCCGCGTCTGCGTTGACTCCGCCCACACGTTTTGATATTCGTCATAAATTGACATATCTCAACGATTTTTTAGGTTATATGCTATATTTTTGTTTGTAACAATACTATGAAAAAGTGGTTGTACGATGACGGTCGACATGTGCTATGAATGGATGCATAAATACCCCAGCCCTAGTGCTAGCCACGCCCAGGTCTAGCCGAGTCCGGAAAACCTCATAAAAACTGACTACAGCAGCGCTCTCTCTTGTATATTATTGCTCTGATGTAGGCGCTATACTCTCCCTACAAAAGGCGTGGCCAAAGTGACCGGTTAGTAGCTGAGTGGACAAACGCGTCGGATTCCCATCCGGACGTCGTAGGTTCAATTCCTCTGCTAGCTAAGTCCTCCATCATTGCACAAGAAACATCTTCCGCTTATTATGATGGCAGTAGGAGTTTTTCAAATATTCTCAGGTTATTCTTAACCCGGGAATGTTTGTCTTTCTTTAAACATAAAAAAGGAAATGATGAACGAATGATTGAGTCATCCGTTTCGCATATTAGGGCTTTTTTAAATGGGAATACCGCACCAGATTCTCAACGGTCTGGAGCCAGTGGGACTATGGCATCCCTAATCGGGGTATGTTGTGAGGCTGAAGGTAGTGGAAAGGGTAAGAGATGGGGAAGAGTAATATCGGGAAGTACTTGGCTATTCAGATCTGGTCACCAAACACGGCTAAAGCCGTTTCAAGCAACGTTTTGATTCTGAATGGTGGTCTTTCACCAGGGAGATACTTAGAGTATCTACCACTCTGGAACGTGCAGCAAATACAATATGTATTATTTTTAATTGATTAAATGTGAGAAAAATACTTTGAATTTAAATAAAAGTAACTTTGTTTTGACACAACTTTATTAGATACATATACCAACCGGTTTCGGCTCTACCTGAACCTTCTTCAGGGTTGAGATAAATATATTTATTAAGCCCTGAAGAATTCCACATATTTGTTCAACCCCGAAGAAGGTTCAGGTAGAGCCGAAACCGGTTGGTATATGTATCTATAAAGTGGTGTCAAAACAAAGTTACTTTTATTTTAAATTTAATTATGTCTTACCACAAACTGAGTGCTTCATGTCAAAAACATTTTGATTGATTAAAATGTATTTGTGCACGCCGGGATTTGAGCCCGTGACCTCTGAATTCGTAGCCAAGCGTCTTAACCACTTGACCACGAAAAAAAAGTTTTTTTTTTTAGAGGTATTTTTTAATGCAATAAACATATTTTTTTCCTATCACTATATTTAATTTTATTAAAAAAAACTTACAACATTTATAGAAATAGATTTAACAAATTACTTGAACTGGTGAATATAAACTAAATGATAATATCAGAAGATTTTCTGTACAGAAGGTTGGTTTCTTGCGCCTTTATCCAGGGACAGTACGCCAATATGTTCCATAACGAGAAGAGCATAAAGCCCACAAGGGCGTACTTCACCGCGTAGTGGAGCATTTTGAGTCTGAAAAGAAAAACACGATTAGACTTTTCCCCCCCTCTTTTTAGGTTAGTTATGGAGATGAGGAAGAGGAAGGTTTGGAAGTACCTGGCTATCCTTCGGACGGCCTGCGTGGTCGAGTGGTAAGACACTCGACTACGAATCCAGAAGTCTCGGGTGCGCAAATAAATTTTATTTAATTAATATGTGTCATAACACATTTGATTGATATAAAAAATAAAATATAGTATATTTGCGAAACGTTCCAGAGCGGTAGATACTCCAATTATCGCCCTGGTGAAAGACCACCATTCTGAATTGAAACGTTGCTTGAAATGGCTTTAGACGTGTTTGGTGACCAGATCTGAATAGCCGGGTACTTTCCCAACCTTCCCCTTCCTCATTTCATTCCCCTTTCCACTACCTTCAGCCTCACAACATACCCTATTTGGGGATGCCAGTCTCACTGGCTCTAGACGGTTGGGAGCAGTTGAGACTCTTGTGCGGTATTCATTTAAAAAAAAAAAAAAATCCGATCTGGTCTTGGTTTTAAGTGCACCCCGCTGTTAAATTTGGCAGCCACCTCTGGGTTGGAGCCCCATAATACCCGAAAAAAGCCTTGACTCTGTGCAGAAACAGGCGGTCCGTTCGATGGATTCTCCCATCTTAACAAACGGATTGGAATCTTTAGAGCACAGACAAGTTCTATTGGTATTTCAATGGGAGATGCTCCGAGGAACTTGCGTCATTGATCCCTTTGGCACCGGTGCGTGGTCAGGAAACTCGCAAAAACGCGCTTAACGCGTACACGGTTGACATTCAATACATGAGAACGGGTCGCTTTTACGACTCGTTCTTGTGTTCAACAGTTCGGCTGTGGAACGATCTGCCGGCCTCTGTGTTTCATCCCTCCTACAACATGAGGTTCTTAAAGACCCAGGTTCACTCATTCCTTTCCTCAAAAGGCCCTAAACACAGCATCCCCAAAGATGATAAAGACTTTGAAGGAAATTATTTCCTTCAGGGCTTCCTGTGTGGAGTTAATTAAAAAAAACAACTTTTCGATTCTGAATGGTGGTCTTTCACCAGGGCGATACTGAGAGTATCTACTATTCTGGAACGTGCCGCAAATATGCAATAAATCATCTGATAGTATTAATACCGTAGACTGTCTTCTGCCACGTTCCATGGAAAAATTGCTCATACATACAAAAGTTTGAAATTTTCTTCCGATTGCGGTCCTTCGCGATTAACTCAGTATGTTCCTTTTGATGTGTGTGTCGTGACTAAACCACGCGGGAGCGGGTTTTTATCTGCTAGTTTTATATAATTACATGTGAATAATCTAATTTAAAATGAATATTATAACTATTTTTTCATAAGAAGCTTTAAATCACTTTGGGGTTTGACATTATACTAAAATATAAATCACTGTGTTATCAAACACGAATTTACTATGTTTTAATGCCAACCGGTTTCGCTTAGACTAAGCTTCGTCAGGGCAAATATAATAACTAGCAAAATAATCAGTTATTATAATTGCCCCGACGAAGCTTGGTCAAAGCGAAACCGGTTGGCTTTAAATATTATAAGGGGGAGGAGATGGGTAAGAGGAAGGTTGGAAATTAACTGGATATTCAGATCTAATCACCAAACACGGCTTTGGTCATTCAAGTAACATTTCAATTCTTAATGGTGGTTTTTCACCAGGGCAATATTTAGAGTATCTACCACTCGGGAACGTGCCGCAAATACACTATATATAATTTTATGTCAATTAAATGTGAGAAAATACATGTTGATTAAAATAAAATTTATTTGCGCACGCCGGGATTTGAACCCGCAACCTCGGGATTCGTAGACGAGAATCTTAACCGCTCGACCACGGAGGCCGTCAAAATTCTAATCTAAACACATAGAGTTGGTAGAGTAGTATCTATCCAAGGCAGTGAAGTCAGTTTTTGATTTGTTTTTGATGATTTTAACCTGGCGCGGCGCACCTGAGCGTGGCTAAGACTAAGGCTAGGGTATTTGTACATCCATTCATATCACATATCGACATAATGTTTTTGTTTATTCGTATAGCCACTTTTTCACAGTATGTTTATCAACAAAAATATAGCATATAACCTAAAAAACCGTTTAGTTGTGTCAAGTTTAGTGGCAAAGTAAAAAATGTGGGCGGAGTCCCGCCATGAACCAGGACCTTAAGATCATCCTTACAGTATATAGAAGCGGTCTATGAAATTTGTTGTCTCTTTCTCTCTCATGGTGTACGACGTAAAAACCCGGAGAAAGTGATTTATCGCAAGTTTGTGTAGGTTGGGTAAAAATAATTAGCTCTCCCTCCATATATTGTTACTTCAAGTTTAAACACAGCAAAATATCGTCGCCGGAAAGGCAAAAGGGCTGAAGCGCCATTTTGCGAAGCTAACACCAGAGCACTTTAATTTTTTGTCGTTGTTTTACAGTAAAATTCATAAGTCTTCGGTACCTGCTTGGATTTTCGAATAAAAGAGTTGACTCAGGTAACTCAACACTGTCACTGAGTTACCTGAAGCGACAAAAAGCTAAAAAAATCCCGAAATTGTGTCGTTTGAGTCAAGCTTTCTCCCAAATGGTAAATATATTTCAGATAGCTGAAGGGCCACACAAGTCTTCAGAATCAAACGAGAGTCAGAGCATTCGATGCAGAAAAAAGAAATGATCAAAAACTGCATATTTAACTCATGTTTGACCAAATTGTCGTTTAAGCCCTTTTGCCTTTCCAGCAACGACACCATAGTTACCTGTTGTATCTGGCCCTACATTCCGGAATATTATCGGGCTTCTGCTTCAAAAGGTATAGTCGGATCCCGTCCAGCATGGTCTTCACGTATCCCTTCCAGTTCACAGACTCCATGTCCATCTGGAACTCGGCGCGGTCTCCAGGAGACAGGGATCCCAGCAGCTGCTTGACGTTGTCCTGCCCGAAGGTCCAATTCACCAGACCGAAGAACTGCAATGCGTCAAGGAACTTGTCGATCTTTTTGTGGGCGTTTACCATTCTCAATTTCAATTTCAATTCAATTCAATTTCAATTTCAATTTCAATTTCAATTTCAATTTTTCAATTTCAATTTCAATTTCAATTTCAATTTCAATTTTCAATTTCAATTTCAATTTCAATTTCAATTTCAATTTCAATTTCAATTTCAATTTCAATTTCAATTTCAATTTCAATTTCAATTTCAATTTCAATTTCAATTTCAATTTCAATTCAATTCCAAAATTCCAATTCAATTCAATTTCAATTTCAATTTCAATTTCAATTTCAATTTCAATTTCAATTTCAATTTCAATTTCAATTTCAATTTCAATTTCAATTTCAATTTCAATTTCAATTTCAATTTCAATTTCAATTTCAATTTCAATTTCAATTTCAATTTCAATGTCAATTTCAATTTCAATTTCAATTTCAATTTCAATTTCAATTTCAATTTCAATTTCAATTTCTATTTCTATTTCAATTTCAATTTCAATTTCAAGGCTTTAAGATTTTATAGTTAAACAATATAGATAAATAGTAAATACAAGTTAAGCAAGCAGCAATAAAAATTGCTGTTTAAAGACAGTTTCGCTGACGCAAAAAATGTCGATATCCGAAGCGATTCGATTCAACAGCAAGAGTGCCCTCCCCACCGGCATCACCATTGGCAAGTTAGTCGCCGGGAGATAAAACAATCTATGCTGTCGATGACGGCGATAACCATCGGGAACATAAAAGTTAATGCTCTCCGTGATAGCTGAGTTTTCGAAACATCCACGTATCAATTTGAAGAAATGGGTGACGATGTACGCATACCTTCTGACCCGCAGATGGTTCATTCCGAGCATACTCAAGAGAAAGTCAGTCGGATAGAGTCACGGGTAGTAACCGTACTCCCTCAAGTAGAGAAATCTAAGATTTTTTTCTGAACCCTCAATCATATTAAGTCCATTAAAAGACATCCTAATTGTCCGATCGAATCCTGCAAAAAACGTAGGCGCCATCTCTGAAGGAACTCCGCAAAAATAAAGATATTATTTAAATTGACTTAAAATATTTCTTAAATCATTTTAAAAATTACCCACATCATGGGATAATTATGTTTTGTATTGCGCTGGCAAACATCACTGTGCATTCAACGACTCTCGAAAATGTAGGGAACAAAGTTTTTTGTCACAGATTTTTTTTACGAATTGCATAATAGTTATTTGGATGTAAAGTCTGTTTTTCTATGGAGTGTCGGACGTTAAAGTCAATGCGATCCAAAGTCTATAACCAATCAGCATGCCCGTTTTTTCTCTCGGCAATCGAAATGAACAGTTAAACAGATAAATGGTACATATTCTTGTCTCGGTGACTTTGCGCTCATTCGGTGTTTAGTTGGAGGGGGAGTTGCGGGTGGGGGCGTAATCGTTACTTACTGCACAGGGCGCGAGATGTCGCGGAACACTTTTGCCTTTCCAACGACGATATGCAGTTACTTCTAGGATAGTTAAGAGTTGGGACTTACTTTGGTTTGTTCCCCGTAGCCACAAGGAATGCGTCGATAATCAGCGCAGGAATAAAATGCAGGAAAAACCACAGAAGCTTGTAAAGAAGTTTGTTGTTTGTTATGTATATAAAATTGTACCTGGAACAACAAGACAGAATAATTAAAAATAGGAAATTAATCAGCGAATCACTAAATAATAATCTATTAATATAACTCCTATTTTTTTTTCTTTTTAATATATATTTTTTTTGTAAATCGAGATGTGACTAAAATTTTGGGGTTAAAAGTTGCTTATACCACTTTACTAGAGATGGTCGATATCAGAATTGGGTTAACCAGTTACCGGTGACCAGCGAGGAACCGGTTATTTATCCAGTTCTTTTTGGAACCAGTTCCTGGTGTATTAAAATATTAGGGAAGGGGGGGGGGGTTGCTAGTAAATTAAAAGAACTGAAAATTTGCGAAAATTAGGAACCGGTTTCAAAAATAACCGGTTCCAAAAATAATTGGTTTTCGGAGAAATAATATCGACGGTTCCAGTGAACGGTTCTTTTTACAGGAATATCGACCATCTCTAACAGTAAGAGAGGTTTCAAAGGACCTCTCGGCGGCAAGGCCCTAGTAATGATTAGGTATTCTGTGATCGCTACCACATGCACTCCGGTAGAGGGACAGTGTGGCCATATTCCAAGCCGTTCCGGAGCAGGCTGGACCAGATGCAGTAATTGTCGGGAGATGGCGTGAAGTTGTATACGGGGGGCTCGTTGTATCTGCAAATAAAAGTTCTTAAAATATATCCTTTCCAGTTTGATTTCATCCCATAATTTGTGGTGTGTGTAAGTGGAATGTGAGTTTTATTGTTATTTCGTGTGTTATGTTGGTGGATGCCTTGATCGTAATGTGGTTTGATGTAAGTGTGCGTTGTTTGCTGAGTAATTAGTAGAATGGTGCTTGTGATTTTATGTTTGGGGAGGATCTTGGTTGGAAGGATGCCGGTTTTTGAATAAATGTCTCTGACATGAGTGTCCCGTGGAAGACTAAGGGCATTTATGAGAGGTCGGTTCTGGACCTCCTGGAGGTCAGAGATTATTTTCTTGTAGGCAAAGCCCCAAATACAGCAGAGATAAGATAGGTGTGAGTGAATCATGGCATAATAAACCTAAATGTGTAATGCAGTGGGAAGTCATCCTTGCAGCCTATATAAAACACTAGTTATGGGGTCGTGAAAGAACTCAAACTCGGAACCTTTACTCTATTCGGGACCTCATTAGAAAGCGGCATTTTTAAACGAGCTCATATTTCTGTTGAAAATTATTAGTATTTGAATTAATTCAAATATTCAATTGTGAATTTAAATGATAATACTTATAAATTTTAATAATTTCTTATAAATTACAAACTGTTAATAATTTGATACGTACAAGAAATCAGATACAATATTGGCAAGGATCACAAATGAAGAAATAAAGAATTATAAATACATGAAAAAAATGAAAAAATTCAAAATCTTTCAGACAATGTTGAAGATATCGTCAGCGAGGTGAGAATCTTTCAGGAATCACTAGGGTTTCCTGAAATAATCTTCATCACTGACGTGGCATATGTCGGATATCGGAAGAGATTTTGTTCAGGATAAATATATTCTTCCCCACCGGAAGAACCGTTGGCAGGTTGGTCCTGTAGAAGACTGTAGCCAGGAAGATAGAATAATCTATGATGACGCTGTCTTAGATAGTCATCAGGAACATAGCTCTAAACAGCAGGCTTCTCGAAATAGCCTCGCAGCAGTCTGAAAAGTGGGTGGCGGCATACTCCTCTCTTCTGAGCCACAAGGAGTGAAGTCCGAGCACGGCCAGAAGAAAGTTCACTGGGTAGGAGAATGCGGAAAAAATTCTGAAATATTTTCTGAACCCTCTCCAACGTGAGGGAGTACCCCACCCCATGAGGACTCCAAATAACCGAGACATTCTCCAGCCTACTGCTATGATAAATTTAACACACCCCGTTCCGAAGGTAGGGGTTTTATTGTCACCCTTAACGAGAGTTTTGTGCTATATCTCAGATAAAGATTACTGAAATATTATGAATTCTCTCAAAGTATTACGAAAAATATAATATTGCCTAAGATTATGTCACGAAAACGCTTTAATAAGAAAGTTAAAATGGGGCAACTATGTCACCCCCCCTGTGGATCATACGTTTGATTTTTACTTTGAAGTACGGATAGGTTGTTAAAGACAATGAACGAAGAAATAAAAAAAATCTATTTTTGACCAAAATCTACTGTTTTCATGAATAATTATGACAACTCAAAATGCATTATCACGAATTGAAGAAGCGAGAAAGTCAATATGTTTTCAATGTATCAACAGAACCTACTCATTATCAACTGTTTTTTTTTCAATTCTGTTGATGTACACATGCATTGTTATACCCTTAGAGTATATAGAGTGGTATCTATCCAAAGGCAGTGTAGTCAGTTTTTGATGGGCGTGGCTAAGACCAAGTCTAGGGTATTTATCCATCCACTCATAGCACATATCGATTTTTTTTTGTTTATCCGTATAACCACTTTTTTCGTATAAAAACCTTTTTGTTGTGTCAAGTTTGGTGGGATAATAAAAATGTAAGCGGAGTCCGCGGTGATATAACCTCATAAACCGTTTAGAAGCGGTGTATTATATGTGTCAAGTTTATGGTGTGGGAAATTAAAAAGTTTGTATAGGTTGGGTAAAAAAATAATTAACTCTCTCCACAGCCCAAGATTTTCATTGGTAGAGTAGTATCTATCCAAGGCAGTGAAGACAAGTTTTGGACTTATTTTTGATGATGAATGATTTTGACTCTCTTTCATATCTCGATTATGTTTTTGTTTACGACTAAAAAGCCACTTTTTTCACAGTATTTTTATCAACAAAAAATATTTAAAAAACCGGTTGGTCAAGTTTAAAATAAAAAATGTGGGCGGAGTCCCTTGTTCCGTGAACCAGGACCTTAAGATCATCCTTACAGTATATATGAAGCGGTCTATGAAATTTGTTGTCTCTTTCTCTCTCGTGGTGTACGACGTAAAACCGGAGAAGTGATTTACCAAAAGTTTGGGTAAAAATAATTAGCTCATATTGTTAACAAGGTTATACCCATATCTGAACAATCCTTGATAAACCTACTTTTTGGTGCCAACTTGCCAAGCCGCTGCTATCATCCCATTGATGCAGTAGTCTGCCGGCACCAGCTGGGCGGGGAACTCCTCCTTGGCGTAGATGGCTCTAAAGTAAAAGGACAGCGGTTAATGTAGCACAAAAGGGACCAACGCCTTTGTGGCGGTAGTAACAGTCAACCAACAGGTGGCTTTTGTTTATCGCTAAAATAATTTTTTTAAATCATTAATTATTAAAAATATTATTTAGTGATAAAAAATGGTTTTCAATAAAAAAAAATCTGCGATGTAAGTATTTTTACACATCAAAATAATTATTTAACTAACTAAGTAGTTAAATATCACAAGGGTGGGCAGAAGGATATACTGCCACACAACTTTGTCCTGGCACATACTCCTTGATTGATATTCATACCATATCAATAACCTCTTGCGGAACAATATCGTCACTGAGCGGATCCGGACGTTGGTGTGAATCCAGCTTTAATGCTATATGAATGACGGATCTATCCAAACTGACGAACAGTGACGGGGTTCCCTGTGCCCTGTGGAACGACTCAAAACCACATGGCTGCGTCTGTTTTAGACCGGTTCCAAGCGAAGAGGTGGCACAACGTGCGTGACGCGTTGTGCGCATACCGGTCACTTTTCTGTCAACACGTGACGTGCGGTGTCAGGAATGAACGTGTTAAGTTTATTTAATAACAACAATATACAATAACAGCGTGTAATATAGTTGTGAATGACGAATACTTGGAGCAAGTGGATGAGTTTGTGTATTTGGGAAGTATGTTCTAGAGAGACGGAAAGGCTGATAAGGATATTGAAAGAAGGGTGAATGCAGGAAACTCTTAACGGAGGGCTGAACGCTGTTGGCGCAAATAAAAAAATTGTCCAAAGAAGCGAAACTTGCAGTCCACAATGAAGTGCTTATACCAACCCTGATGTATGGCAGTGAGGCATGGAACTGGCAGAGGAAGGATGAACGTTGACTGAATGCTGTAGAAATGAGATCCCCGAGACGTATGTGCGGTAAAACCACGTATGACCGAGTTTAAAACGTGGATATTCGGAAATAATGCAAGGCTGATGAAAGCGTAATGAATTGGATCATGAAAGGGACGCTTAAATGGTTTGGTCATGTAGAGCGAATGAACGAAGAAAGGAGTGGGAAAATAAAATACCTGAATGAAAGAAGTAGTCACGAACAATACATGGCACGATCAAGTGATCGGTAAACCACGTATGACCGAGTTAAAAAGTGGATATCCGGAAACAATGCAAGGCTGATGAAAGAGTAATGAATTGGATCAAGAAAGGGACGCTTAAATGGGGTGGGCATGTAGAGCGAATGAACGAAGAAATGATTATTTAATCCAATATTATACACATTTTTATGTGAGTTCGGCAGGGTGGGCAGTGCTTATGTGCCTTTATGAAATGCACGCCTCTGCTAACACCTTTCCAAAGACCTGTTTTAAATTAGTTCGACAATAAAATGAAGGCTTCACTTACTTGATAACTCCATACCCAATTCCAACCACAAATCCGGTGGGCCCATACAGATTGTCTACGAACCCGGGCACTGCAGAATCTCCCGAAGTACCAACAACTGGAAATATGAAGAAGAAAAAAAAAACACTTAAAATTAAATTAACAATCTTTAGAGATTTTTGAAACTGTTAATTCGTGGTGGAACTCTAATGATTTTAATAATACCAATTTTTAAAACTTTATTCCTCTATTTTTTATTTAAGACCTGACCGGTTTCACATTATGGGGCATCTTCAGACTGGTACAATTTTAAGTAAATCTATGGCATGTATTTATTTATTTATAAATTAACGGAGTAAAGTCCAATTACAAAAAATACATAAAACACGAAATGTAAAAAAAGAGCAACAGAGAAAGAACACCACATACATAATAATAAATGAAGCGATGACAAAAATAGGAAAAAATAAACATAAGAGAGAACATTCAAGCCATAATCTAGTCAAAGTTTTGGTAGAGTCGTAAAGAATGAAAAAAATCATTTAGACTGCTACCAAAAATTTCAAGACCATGGCTTGAGTTAACAAGCCTTGACATTCTGGACATTGGAGAATTATATCCATAATAAGTATTGTGATGATTGAGGAACAGCAATTCATTGTTTCTGAGTCTACGGCAAGGAATGTTGAACTGGATAAGTAGCAACAGAGAAGGTGAGTCAATAAAACAATTAATAATTTTGTAAATGAAAATTAAATCAAAATCTTTCCTGCGCTTTTCTAATGAAGACATTTTCAATGATTGTTTAATTTCATCATATGAATAATCGCCTCTTTCTCGCCCTAATCTCCATGCAATACCGCGTAAGAAGCGATGTTGTACGGATTCAATATGATGAATATGAACGGTATAGAAAGGGGACCAAATGACACTAGCATATTCTAGATGAGGGCGAACTAATGACCAGTAAAGGGTTTTTAGGGTCTTTATATTCTTAAAGTCACATGCAATTCTATTGATGAAGCCAAGAAGTTTTAGTGATTTATTAGCTACATTATTAATGCGGTATAAATATACTATTAGTGTCCGGAATGAACGCCTATTTTTAATTTCTTGATTAAAAATAATGTGTTTTTTTTACTATTGAAAAAATATCAAAAATCTTTGAAGAACATGTAAATAGAAATTAACACAGAAAATAAAAATAACACTTTCTAATAAAATAAAATTATTAAAACTTTGTTTCAGCCACTTTTTATTTATTTTAAAACCTAACGGTTTCGGAACAACCTACCCTTCATCAGGGCAAAATATATACTGCCGTGATGAAGAAACGGTGGTTCTGAAACCGGTCGACTTTTGGATAAATAAAAAAGTGTTTAAAACACAATTTTTTTGTTTTACTCAAGAGAGTATTTATTTATTTTTTTATTTATTATTAACGCCCTGATGGGCTTTTACATAGTAATATAACATAAGTAAGTGCATGAGTACAGTTTAAAGAGGATATACATGAAATAATACAGTAAAACGTTTTGAGAAATGAATAGCAAAAAAAATAAAAATACAAAAAATAATAATTAATAATAGTTCCAATACATTAACGATAAGTGTTATATAATATATATAAAGTGTTATTGTAAGTTTTATTGTTTTATTTAATTACAAAGAGTTCTTTTTATTTTCTGTGTTAATTTCTATTTACATGTTCTTCAAAGATTGTTCTTATTTTTTCTATAATAAAAAATAAAAATATATTTTAATCAATAAATTAAAAATTAAGTGTTATTCAGTACACACGTAAATATTATGATTAATTAATATGTTATTCCGTAAACGTATTTTACAATAATTTATTAAAAATAATCTTATATTTCGGAATTGTTGAGTTAATTGTTAGTTTTTTTTAACTCTTTCACAAACAAGTACCTATTTATTAAATAGTTGTTACCGGTGAAAAATCACAGGATGTAACTCGAATTGCCAAGAAAAAGAATAGTTTGCTTTAATCCACCCATTTTAAAATGGAATAATGTCTGCTAAAATACATTATAGGTAGGTACTTTATTAGTTAGGAAGGGATTTGTAAATGTTTTTTCTAAATTTTGACAATTTCAATTAACATTATTCCAAAATTTGAAAAGTTCGCGGAAGATGTTGCTTGTGCAATGATGGAGGATTTAGCTAGCAGAGGAATTGAACCCACGACACCCGGATGGGAATCCGACGCGTTTGTCCACTCAGCTTCTAACGGTTTTTTTTTTACGTGAATACCGCACAAGAGTCTCAACTGCTCCCAACCGTCTAGAGCCAGTGAGACTATGGCATCCCCAATAGGGGTATGTTGTGAGGCTGAAGGTAGTGGGGAGGGGAAGGAGATGAGGAAGGGAAGGTTGGGAAGCACCTGCCTATTCAGATCTGTTCACCAAACACAGCTAAAGCCATTTCAAGCAACAGTGTTTCGATTCTGAATGGTGGTCTTTTACCAGGGCGATACTTGGAGTATCTACCACTCTGGAACGTGCCGCAAATTCACAATATTTTATTTTATATCAATTAAATGTTTTATGACACACATTAATTTAATAAAATTTATTTGCGCACGCCGGGTTCGAACCCGCGACCTCTGGATTTGTAGTCGATCGTCTTACCACTCGACCACGCAGACCGTCAAACGGTTGTTTGATTGTTTAAGCTATTTTCCAGCTTTGCTCAGCATTTTGAGGCTATACTGTGATAAAATAACACCATAATCGAGTGTTATTAGTGTCACATATTTAAATAATTAGATATTGAAACGATGGACTGCCTAAGAGTTTTTAGTACGACCGCCAAACATTGGGGTTATCAACATAACCTAAGCTGAACAATAATATTATGTCTTGACATCGCGTGCTTTTGTGAGTGCCGTCCGCACAACACCAGAGGCGTGCACTCCATAAAAGCACATAAGCACTGCCTACCCTACTGCACCCGCATAAAAATATGTATAATATTTTGGAATGAAAAATATGAAATTATTACAAAAAATAAATCAACACTTTTAAATATATGTCCGAAATTCAGCTAATCGCACCGTCGCGAGCGCCCCGCCGATATTCCTACTATAATGTGTCAAAAGCAGTAACTACATATGCTCAAACGCCGCTAATATCAAAGTAGATTATTTTATGTTCACTAGACTACACAAAATGTGTATGCTGTGAGCTGTTGCGCGTTCAAGTGGCTCATTTATGTTAGTATTTTGTTAGTATAAGGCAGTGCTTTTACATAACAAATCCAATAGCAATCAGTGACATTTGTTGGTACCATGGAGTAAGAATATACATGGATAGGTACCTTTGCGAAATAGTGTAGTCAGTATTGACGACTTTGTAGTGACTCGATAGAAAGAGACAAAGATATGTTAGAAATTGGATAGCCTATTAGTTATCGCCCACATGGAATTCGGACATTTTTAATAAACATATTTGAACACAAACAAAACAATATCAATACATCATTAACAGAATGAAACAAACACTTATGACAGAATGTTTGCCTAAATAATGATGAAAGCTTTTTGTTGATTTTATGTCTTTATATCATTAAAAATGTGAAAATTCTAAAGTTTGGTCAAAAATATTTAAAACTGGTAAAAAACCTTGGAAAAGTGAAGATTCATAACCTTGAAGTAACAATATATGGAGGGATAGCTAATTTGTTTTACCCAACCCATCCGAAATTGTAATAAATCACTTTTTCCGAGTTTTCGTACACCATGAGAGAGAAAGAGACAACATATATTTCTTGGACCGCTTCTATATACTGTCGCAATGATCTTAAGCTGGCTATCTTCGCTGGTTAACGGCGGGACTCCGCCCACATTTTTATTATGCCACCTTTTGTAAACAGTTTTTAGGTTAGATGCTATATTTTTGTTGATAAAAATACTGTGAAAAAGTGGCTATACGAATACACAAAAACATTATGTCTATATGTGATATGAATGGATGTATAAATACCAAAGCCTTAGTATTAGCCACGCCCAGGTGCGCCGAGTCATGTTAAAATCATCAAAAACAAATTGACTTCACTGCCTTGTATTACCTCTAGTATACTCTAAGTTCATAACCTTTGTTTGGTCTTATTTGCTTAAAATTCGCGCATAGCACATATCAAAATCATGTTTGATTTATTTGTATAACACTGCAAGTAATTTAATCAACACAAATATAGGAAATAACCTCAAAATCCGTTGACGTAAGTTATACGACTCGATGATGTGAAGTTAGTTTCATTCTCTCTCATGGTATACGACGTAAAAACCCGGTGAAAGTGATTTATCGCAAATTTGTGATTGGTTGGGTAAAAATATTTAGATATCTCTCCATGTAAATTCTTACTCCAAGGTTGGTACGTTTCTCTATGATCAATTAATTCGCTATTTTTCCCACTGCCAACTCTGTGTACGCCACTGATTACCACATATTATGCCTAATAATCTAAAAATATACTTATTTAAACACGTTACACACTTGTGTAAACAAACCGACAAACAGTTGAAATTGATAATAATACATAGAACCTATATTTCTGTGTGCGAAAGAAATAGTAAATTTAAAAAAAAAATAGCTCTAACCAAATGGCACACTCAACCTTTAGTCTTGGTCGTGATTCTCAAAATCTGTATCTTATCGCATGGTCAAGAAAGTCTTTGTAATACTTTTATTTTTCATGATATAAATTCTCATTGGAAGATGTGCGTAATTATTTTAAAAAGATTTTTGACT
Organism: Drusus annulatus; assembly: GCA_022651775.1. Taxonomy (NCBI): domain Eukaryota; kingdom Metazoa; phylum Arthropoda; class Insecta; order Trichoptera; family Limnephilidae; genus Drusus; species Drusus annulatus. The sequence goes on from JAGWCC010000611.1 coordinate 56,832, forward strand.
CCCTAATTTTGCGTTCCTACATATCTATTCAGGAAACAATGACTAACTAACTAACTAACAATCACGCCGTAGGGAGAGAACTTAAAGTACATAGAAAGAAAAAAACTAATTTAATAAAATATTAATATAGTACCTATCCAAGGCAGTGTAGTCAGTTTTTGATGATTTTTGCCGGACTCGGCAGACCTGGGCGTGGATGTATAAACACCCTAGCCCTAGGGCTAGGGTGTTTATACATCCATTCATAGCACATGTCGACGTAATGTTTTTGTTTAGCCGTATAACCACTTTTTCACAGTTTATCAACAAAAATATAGGATATAACATCAAAAACCGTCGAGTTATGTCGCATAACAAAACGTAGTGGGCGGAGTCGCCGGAGATGTGGGAGATAAAAACATGCTTACATACCTAAAAGTGGTGCGATATTATGGGACAACTTGTCTTTTCTCTTTCTCTCTCACGGTTTACGACGTAAAAACTCGGAGAAAGTGATTTATCGTAAATTTGTATAGGTTGGGAGCAGTATTTAGCTTTCTCTCATATATATTCTTGCTCTGATGTAATAAAAGATAGTGAAACACTCACCTATTCCTGGCCTGAACACGGCAGCGGGGAGACCGCTGGCCTCCTGCCTCATCACCTCCTCGGCGATGGCCTTCGTGTAGGTGTACGTGTTTGGCCAGCCCATCAGTAAACTGTCAAATGATACACGTGTTAGGAGGTTGAATGCTCAGCGCAACGAAACAGTGCGACGAACGGCCCGCGTCGGCAATATTCATTTGCGCGTTGCTTTAGACGACATCAATAAACTGAAAAAATTATTCATTTATTCATTTAGATACTCGCTTGTACCTAGATTGCATACGAGCACAGTGGGTAATTCTTTCGCTGAAATAGTAGATATATTAAACTGCACTGAATCTAGTTACAAGAAGGCTATAATAGCATACCTCTTTCAAAAATATTACTTTCAATTTATTGCATTATAATATTTCTATTAACTTACTTATGTTTTTGGGTGCTAATCATTTACTCTTTGTTATTTTTATGTCACTATTATTTTATGTTGTATATTACACTGTTATGTAAAAGCCCATAAGGGCGTATATAATTAATTAAATAAATAAAATACTTGGTTTTTAACTGCTCCCAACCTTCTAGAGTCAGTGAGACTATGGCGTCCCCGATTGGGGTATATTGTGAGGCTGAAAGTAGAAGAAAGGAGAAGGAAATGACGAAGAGGAAGAGGAAGAGGAAGAGAGGAAGAGGAAGAGGAAGAGGAAGAGGAAGAGGAAGAGGAAGAGGAAGAGGAAGAGAGGAAGAGGAAGAGGAAGAGGAAGAGGAAGAGGAAGAGGAAGAGGAAGAGGAAGAGGAAGAGGAAGAGGAAGAGGAAGAGGAAGAGGGAAGAGGAAGAGGAAGAGGAAGAGGAAGAGGAAGAGGAGGAAGAGGAAGAGGAAGAGGAAGAGGAAGAGGAAGAGGAAGAGGAAGAGGAAGAGGAAGAGGAAGAGGAAGAGGAAGAGGAAGAGGAAGAGGAAGAGGAAGAGGAAGAGGAAGAGGAAGAGGAAGAGGAAGAGGAAGAGGAAGGAAGAGGAAGAGGAAGAGGAAGAGGAAGAGGAAGAGGAAGAGGAAGAGGAAGAGGAAGAGGAAGAGGAAGAGGAAGGTTGGAAAGAACCTGGCTATTCAGATCTGGTCACCAAGCACGGCTTAAGCCATTTCAAGCAACGCTTCGATTCTCAATGGTGGTCTTTTACCAGGACGATGCTTGAGTATCTACCACTCTGGAACGTGCCGCAAATATACTACATGTTATTTTATATTAATTAAATGTGTGATGACACATATTAATTAGATAAAATTTATCTGCGCACGACGGGTTCGAACCTTAGATGAATTGAATAGTGTAGATACTTTTGGTTGCACTAAACCAAGTCAGTGAGACATACCTTCGAAACACGCTTCATATTGCTATCTCTTCCGCACACACATATTCTTTGAATGGCTATCCTTTTCATACGCGGGTGAAACATTTAGTGGTGCAACATTAGAGGTGCTACATTTTTCGTAAGATTTGTATGAATATGACGTGCCTTGTATTTTATGTCTATGGTTTGAACAGGCGACCTTTGACTTCGTAGTCGAGTGTCTTACCACTCGACCACGGGAGCCGCCGAATCTATTTTTTTGAAGAATTTGCCTATTTACAAATCATTTTGGAATTTTGTGACGCATTGGTTGACGTCCATTATCTCTGGAGGGAGGCAGCATGAGACAAATAGAAGTGGGGGAGGTTTGCTAGAGGCGGCCAGTTTAGAGGCCTTTGCTTGGTTACGATCTTGGAGAACATTGAGAGGCATCTTTGAGAAACAGTGTAGTCAGGACGGTTGGCTTTATACTGACTCGATAGAAAGAGACAAAGGTATATTAAAGGATGTTGGATAGCCTATTAGTTCCCGTCTACATAGAATTCTGACATTTCTAACATATTTAAACTTTGCATTTCCATGATTAGTTATGGATTTTTGAAGACGCCATGTTGTGTGTTCCTTGGAGGACATGAAAAGATATCTATGCGAAACAGTGTGGTCAGGATGGTTGAGACAAAGATATGTTAAAGGATGTTGGATAGCCTATTAGTTACCGCCCACATGGAATTTCGGACATTTTAATAAACGTATTTGCTCACATTAAACAAAACAATATCAATACACCGTTAAAATGATGTATAAAGTCAAAATATCACACAAACACTAATAACAGAAAGTTTTCCTAAATAATGATGGAAACTTTTTGTTGATTTTATGTCATTAAAAATGTGAAAATTCTAAAGTTGAGTTCAAAATACTTAAAACTGTTGAAATACCTCTGGAAAGTGATGTTTTATAATATTTTTTGGTCTTATTTGAATTTTATTCACGCATAGTACAAAACAAAAAAATAGAAAAACAACCCCATAATCCGTTGACGTAAGTGATGCGACTCGATGATGTGAAGTTAGCGAGGACGGAGAGCATCCTAATATACTTAGAAGTGCTGCCATATTATGTGACGACTTTTCTTGTCTCTTTCTCTCTCATAATATACGACGTAAAAACCCGGAGAAAGTGATCTATCGCAAATTTGTATAGGCTGGGTAAAAATATTAGCCGTACCTCCTTATACGATATAGGCTTCATGTACACATTAAGCAAAAAACGTTTGTTTTGTCACAGTGGTTTCGCCAGATCTGATGTGGGTGAGGTTGGTAAACTGTGTAAAAAATATTTTTCATACCCAGGAGTCAGAGTGTTCACGACATCGTCATTTTCTAAGTCAGCCAGGGCGAGCGCCGTCTTGGGAGATATGCCGGGAGGGTAGAACTCCTCGTTCGTGCCCAGCTCCATCCGCACGCAGTGGGAGAAAGCCGTGGACACGTACACCATGGCCTAAAAATCGAAACAGACAAATTAAGGATATATTTTACGACTATTATTAGTAAGGTACCTTTATAATATATATATGGTATATATATAACTCCATACTGGAGGCTCTGAGTGGAATAGTTTCCCTAAGGGCCTTTTTTTTACGTGAATACCGCACAAGAGTCTCAACTCCTCCCTAACCGTCTAGACCCAGTGAGACTATGGCGTCCCCAAATAGGGTATGTTGTGAGGCTGAAGGTAGTGGGGAGGGGAAGGTGATTGGGAAGAGGAAGGTTTGGAAGTACTTGGCTATTCAGATCTGGTCACCAAACACGGCTAAATTCATTTCAAGCAACGTTTCGATTCTGAATGGTGGTCTTTCACCAGGGCGATAATTAGAGTATCTACCACTCTGACTCTCTGAATCTTTGGGGATGCTGTGTGGAGGGTCTTTTTGAGGAAGGGAAGGAGCGAACCCGGATCTTGAAAAGGCTTATGTTGTATGAGGAAGGAAACACAGAGGGCGACAAATCATTTCAAAGTCGAGCTGTTGAACTCGTAAACGAGTCGTAGAAGCGACCTGTTCTCGTGTGTCGACTGTCAACCGTGTACAAATGTTGCGCGTGCGTTTGCCGGGTTAGTTTCCCGCCTATGCACCAGTGCCGAAGGGATCAATGACGCAAGTTCCTCGGAGCATCTTCCATTGAAATACCGGTAGAACAAGGACAGCATTCTCACCTGGCTTCTGTGCTCCGAAGATTGCAATCCGTTTGTCAAGATATCTACCTTTAGTTCAGGTCAGGTAATACATTTGGGGAAGTGAACTAGATATTTTGGTATATTCTGTATACTCCCTTTGTTCTAAGATGGAATTAACAGGTTAACTGTATCCAGGCACATGAATTGGAGTCCAATACTAATATTTCTCCTGGGTTCAGTTCCTTAAATTGGCATATAAAAGTTTTTCAATGACATTTATCTGTTTGTTTTTTAGATCAATTGAGCACTTTTCAAACCTGTACAAAACTGTTAGTAGAACAAAGATGAAAAGAGAAATGAAGGTGAACAATGCATGAATCTCTACCTTCAAGTTGTCCATCTTTTTGCACAGTGAGATGATGTCAGCTGTTCCCATGACGTTGATTTTGATAGCCCTCTTCAAGGGCTCGTCAAACCTAAAGGCATTTTTGAAAACATTATTAGCAATAATTGGTTATTTTAGGAAATATGCAAGGGCAATTAAATGTAATTCTGTTGAATCAAAAAAACACCGAATGTGTTTTTGGCTTCAAATGAATTAGGAAAAGAGTGGACTGTAAAAACGATAAAACTATACTACTTAATGGAAGTATCTAATAATGGATGTGGAAAGATTATGGAATGAAGGAAGTAAGGAAACCAATTCAATCACCGATGAAGTTGAAGTTCAATTTCTTAATTATTCTTAAACATTGTATTATTAACGAACACCAGAACAAAAACCACACTTAATTTAATATTATTTGAAGAACAACAACAAACCAAACGACCGAGCGAGACACCAACGAACGAACATGTTTTTTCATATAACTCTCTTCTGTTTTTTTTTAAATGTCACTTCTTTTCAAATTTGGTGTTGTTTAATACGGAAATCGTATATTGTGAAATGGTTAGATGAGGTAGGAACTGGATGAAAAACAAGAAGGTAAAAACCCAACAAATTATCTCTTCGAAATCAAACACCTTCTATTTTATTAATAAGGAGGTAACAATCAAAAAAGACATGTCAAAATAGGAACATACATAGTTGCTACTGAGACATGTCATTGTTTTATTGTTATCTCTTCAAATGAAAAAGACGCAAAAAGAATAAGACAGCAAAATAACAAAATACTAGAACAATAAAAAAAAAACATGTGAAATAGCGTTGTGACCGCTTTGAAAGAACTACTTCAAAGAACTACTTCTTTTAGCAGCAGTTCCTAATTCATTCATTGTTCATTGAACAAGTACTTCAATGGAAGTTAGATTACAAAGAACTACTTCAATTTGCAGTAGTTCAGTTGTGAAGTTGAACTTCAAAGCCTATAAAGAAGTACTTCAATTGAAGTTCGACTTCAAAGTACTCCGATCTAAAGGAACGTGATTTTTTTGTGAGTTCTTTTCGTTTATAAATTTCTACCGACTAGTACATTTTATTTTGGCGAGGAACCGGTTCCAGTTTTTTTCACTTTCAAATCTCTACCGACTAGTACGTATTTTTCGACGAGGAACCAGCTCCAGTTCTACAGGTTCCAAAAAGAACTGAACAAATAACCGGATAAATTCAAATCTCTTTTTTGCGATTTCGACTTCAATTGAAGTGTTCACTGCGAAGGGTTCATTTTAAAGAACTAGCAGTTCGTGAAGCATTCACAAAACATTGAAGTTTTTCCCAACGCTAGTGCGAAATATTTCAATAAATTAACAAGGAATTTAAAGAAGGAAGAAGGTATAGACATTCATTAAATTTTTATTTTTTTTTTCATTGACTTACCTCACGGTAGCAGCGCAGTGCATTACAATGTTGACAGTGCTGGTGAGGAGGTCTCTGGTCTCTTGCGTCATGCCCAGCTCTGGCACTCCCAACTCCCCCTCCACCGCCTGAAGCTTAGACCTCCACTGGCCGGGAAGACCCTCAAACACCTAGGGAAGATAGTGTGAACCATTACTGCTAATAGGTTGATTGTCAGAAATTGCCACTAGGCAATCAGACCACTTTTATGGTCACCCACTGAAAACAATAGGAATCCAAATTAGACTTGACAACCTTCCTCAAATTCCAAAAATAAAATAAATAGTTCCAATATCTTTATGATTTGTAGAAAATAGTCATTGTCGCAGTAAATTGGCTGAAAATAAGCAATAAATTGTAAATTTATTTTTAAAAATAATCATATTAATGTATGAGTATCCCAATTATTATGTTGTGAGGCTGAAGGTAGAGGGGGAGGGAAGGAGATGGGAAAAAAAAGGTTGGGAAGTACCTGGTATGTAATTTTAAGTCAACAAAATCCATTTTACCCATGGACACTAATCGAACCCACAACTTACAGATCCAACGTCGCGAAATGAAAATTCGGCATTTCTCGTTTTGAACTTGATACGAGTTGGTACTGAAATACAGTTGGTAGACACATGGAAACTGATTTAAATGATAAGCTAGGAATATGGAATGGGTTTTTCGAAAAAATTGGTATTAAAATTTAGGTTTTGAGAAGTGGCGCAAAAAAATTTACCTGCGCCAGACGCCGTTTGGGTCAGGGTTTTACGTTGGTACTCTCTTTTGAATTGTAAATGATTTGAAATAGTGATGGATATCCATTTATGAATGTTTTTGTACTGTCGCAGTATACCTGGTCGTTGAGAAGAACCTTCATTCTTTCCTGGATGTGTTTACCCTTCTTTCCTCTGAGCATGACGTATATAACTTTCACATCGGAACAGGAACGAAGCAATTTTTCCAACAGAACTGGAAAAAGAAGGAAAAAACAATCAATCAATTGCGCAAGTTAATACAAAAGGGGGGTTGATACTTCAGTTCAATCCAGCATCACCTAAATTATATAATAGAGATATGGCGAAATACACACTTAAACGATTTATAAATAATACAGAATCAACCTAGAAGTAACAATATATGGAGAGAGAGCTAATTCTTTTTACCCAACCTACACAAACTTGGGATAAATCACTTTCTCCGGGTTTTTACGCCGTACGCCATGAGAAAGAAAGAGACAACAAAATCTCCCAAATTATCACACCGCTTTAAAGTATTGTTAGAATGTTCTTCGATGTCCCGCGTCTCCGTTGACTCCGCCCACACGTTTTAATACACGAAAATATGAACATAACTCAACGGTTTATTAGATTAAATGCTATAGTTTTGTTTGAAACAATACTGTGTAAAAGTGGTTATTCGAATAAAAAAAAACATTATGTTAAGAACATATTCTCATGGTGTACGACGTAAAATCCGGAGAAAGTGATTTATCACAAATCTGTACAGGTTAGGTCTCTCTCCATATATAGTTACTTCAAGGTTGTCACCTCAGAGCAATAATATACAAGAGAGAGCGCTGGTGTAGTCAATTTTGATGAGTTTTGCCGGACTCGGCTAGACCTGGGTGTGGCTAGGACTAGGGTTTATGTTTGTTCGGATAACCACTTTTTCACAGTATTGTTGTAAAAAAAATATCATATAACCTAAAAAACCGTGGACTTATGTCCATTTATGTCGCATATGAAAACGTGTGGGCGGAGTCAACGGAGACGCGGGACACTAAGAACATCTTTACAGTAATTTAAAGCGGTGTGATAATTTGGGAAAATTTGCTGTCTTTTTCTTTCTCGTGATGTGCGACGTAAAAACCCGGAGAAAGTGATTTATCCCAAATCTGTATGGGTTGGGTAAAAAGAATTAGCTCTTTCTCCATATATTGTCACTCATGTGTATATACCCATAGGTTGTCATAATATTGTGGGTAGGAGATTTCCATTGAGTGCTATCGCTATTTCGCCCCTGCGTATGCGGCATTGAACTTATGGTTATGTTTATAAATTCAATTAATAATTATTTACGTTAGGTCAATTATTCCAGCCCCAGGGATCGATGATATCAGATAACATGATTGAACCATTTACGCTCAAAGTTTGCAAGACACAATAGAACCACGGATCAAGCAACATGGTATGAATATTTATAAAAAATAATTTAAATAAAATTATGTTTGCAACCCGTAGGGCTTCGTGATTAATTATTATTGTTTTTTGGTTGGGACGTTTCAAACTTTGCTCATATTTGACATTGCCATTGAACGATTAGTGACATTTTGTTTTGTTTGTCATTTGAATGGTCCCCGTTAAACTTCGATTTTAGGCTCGTTTTTCGTATTTGAACAAATTGTTTTCAGCTGAAAAGCATGACAACATAACCGTTATGCTTTTCAGCTGTTTTTTTTTATTATCAAATACTGAAATATGGGCCTATGATAGACGTTTATCGAGGATCATTCAAATGTCATAAAAACAAAATGGCGCTAATCGTAGAATTGTGATGTCAACTTTTGAAACGTCCCAACCTTATAAAAACAACAAAGAAAAACGAATGAATAATAATGGTTTTGTGGTCATGCTTTTCAGCTGATCAGAATTTGTTTCAAAAGCTGAAACGGACCAACGATCGGCGTTACGGAGACGCTTATCATTAAATTACGACGATGTTAATTTTGACGATTTTAAATGTGACGTTGTAAAATGAGACGATGTGTATGTGACGATGTTAAATGAGACGATGTCAGATATGACGATTTCAAATGTGACGACGTTAATTGGGACGATGTCGAATGTGACGATGCCGAATGTGACGATGTTAAATGTAACGATGTCGAATGTGAAGATGTTAAATTAGACGAATTTAATGTGACGATGTCAAAATTGGGATGTCAATATGACGATGTCAAATGTGACGATTTCAAGTGTGTCAATGGTAAATGTGACGATGTCGAATGTGACTATGTCGAATGTAACGATGTTAAATTTGACGATGTTAAATTTGACGATGTCAAATGTGACGACGTCAAATGTCCCGATTTCGAATGTGACGATAGTAAATGTGACGATGTCGAATATGAATATGTCGAATGTAACGATGTTAAATGTGACGAATTTAAATGTGACGATGTCAATGTGACGATGTCCAATGTGCCGAATTCAAATGTGACGATGTCGAACGTGACGATGTTAAATGAGACGAATTTAAATGTGACGATGTCAATGTGGCGATGGTAAATATGACGATGTTGAATGTAACGATGTCAAATTTGACGAAGTCAAATATGACGAAGTAAAATGTGACGACTTAAAATGTGACGACGTCATGTGCAATGTGAATTCCGCGCGTGAGAAGCCTTCAACCAGCAGCCAACATACATGGCTGATGATGTTGATAGTATGTACAACCGTTGTCTTACCTTTGCCCAAGAAGCCGGTGGCTCCCGTGACGAGTATGCAAGATCCACTGAAAAACTTCTTAATTTCGCTCCCTAGAAACATTAAAAAAATAAAAATTATTACACATTCATTAGCCAACACTATTGCCAACTAGCCAACAAGGAATATTCAACCAAAAGCCATATCTGTAAGGATCGTAAATTGTATGCAAGAGTTGAAAGGTGAAAAAACAATAACGATTTAATTAATATTTGTAACTCAACAAGACGCACAGCTCCGAGTACTTTCTCGCTCCCCTCTAAATCACTGTCCCTCTCTAGCAATATCGAGTTGTGTGGATCTAGGGCCGGACTCCAATTGGGCAATAGCCGACGCAATTGTAGGAATTTCATCTACTACTCCCACTACGTGCTAAAAGCCGCTGCCCGCCGGCCTATAAAAGGCGCTGCTCGTCCTTAAAACAGCAGAGAGCCAGGACAAGTCTCAAGGCCTGATTACTGATTGCGCGTTGTTCCCTTTCAGCAAGGTCTTTGAGTTCTAAGTACGAAATATCTGTAAGCGTTCGATTGAATTGTGCGCCGTCGGCCTTTCAGTTTGTTTTGTTTGTAAAATATTGTTTGAAGTTTAAAGTTATTTAAAGGATTATTTAAAGAATATATTTTAAGGATTTGGGGAAGAGGAAGGCTGAAAAGTACCTGGCTATTCAGATCTGGTCACTAAACATGGCTAAAGCCATTTTAAGCAACGTTTCAATTACGAATGGTGGTCTTTCACCAGGGCGATACTTGAAGTATCTACCACTCTGGAACGTGCCACGAATGTACTATATATCATTTCAAATTCATTAAATGTGTTATGACACATTTTGATTGAATATATATTTATTTACGCACGCCGGGTTTGAACCCGCGACCTCTGCATTCGCAGTCGAGCATTTTACCACTCGACCGCGGAGGCCGTCGTGTCCTTTTAAGTTCTGCGTCTTCCTCTGGTACGTCTTCCACCATTCTCGCCCTGAATTTTCAATTGCGTATTCTTGTGTTTTCCGTTCCCCATAATATGACTAACACACACTTCAGAGTGGTAGATGCTTTAACGGAACTTGAAATCTAGAAGTAAGAATATATATGAGAGAGAGTTCAATATTTTTACCTGACCTATACAAATTTACGATAAATCACTCTCTCCGGGTTTTTACATCGTAAACCGTGAGAGAGAAAAAGACAAGACAAGTTGTCACATAATATCGCACCACTTTTTAGATATTTAAGCATGTTTTCCTACTGCCGCGTCTCCGGCGACTTCGCCCACTACGTTTTGTTATGCGACATAACAGGACATAACTCAACGGTTTTTGAGGTTATATCCAAATTTTTGTTGATAACAATACTGAATTACAAAGTCTACAAAGAAGTACTTCAATTGAAGGTCGACTTCAAAGTACTTCGATTTAAAGGAACCGGTTCGCAGTCGGTCAGTGGAACGGTCGATATCTTCTGTCCGTTCTTTCGTGTTTTTTTGGGCGAGGAACCGGTTCCAGTTATTTTCGATTTCAAATCTCTACCGACTAGTACTTTTGTTTTGGCGAGGAAACTTTGGCGATTTGCTAGTACTTTTAGAAAAAATCTCAAGGAAGCGGTTCCAAAAAGAACTGGAAAAATAACCGGTTCCTTGCCAAATCAAATTCAAATCTCTTCTTTGCGAGTTTGACTTCAATTGAAGTGTTCACTGCAAAGTTCGTGAAGCATTCACAAAACATTGAAGTTTTTCCCAACGCTAGTTTTTACCCATGGCCGTTTCCAAAAGCGTTTATCTCGGGAATGCTGGGTGTCTGCAGCCTTAGTTCGAGGAGGGATATAGCATTACTGCTTTTTGCTCATGAAATCCTGAACAGTGTATTATTAGTAGCTGATATCCTGGCGGAAATTGAATTTCATGTCCCTGATAATTTCACGCGAGGCCGCCAACACAGGCTTCTGTTTCTTCCCAGTATAATTATGATTACCATGTTTGTGATCTTTTTATCGCTTTTGCATTGTAATTGGTATAAAACTGTTTATGCAAAATAAATAAATATTTACATTTCAAGGGCTTCTTTTTTCCGTGTTCAACACCTGTTGATTACAAGATTCATTAAACTGGTATATTACTACGGGTGCAATTTAACTGAATGCCAAGTTTATCAAAATAATTGAATCGGTAATAAATAATCCATATTTACGAGTAATTTAGTTACAGACCTCCAATCATATAATACTAGTTTAGTCTTGATGCACACGTCAAAAGGGACATAGTGAGTAAGTCGTGAAGAAGCGTAATCGGAATAAAATTTCAAACTTTTTTACGTATGAGCGATAATTACCAGTATTGTTTTGCATACATTAGTGCCCCACACGGCTATTTAACGAATCACGTTCATAAGACGGCTTAGCGTATTAATACTATCAGATAATATATAAGTAGAGAGGTAGGTACTTAAAGTTACACGGGTAGGTACTAACGTCATGGTGATAGTAAAATTACCTTGCTAACAGGTTTAAATCTTTTCTAACTTAATATAAGCCAGGAGATCTGATGTCTTTTTTTTCGGAACATTTTGTATTTTTGATCTAGATCAACACAACACTTTTTTTCTCGCAACGTCATTTCCGTCATGAGCTGTGGAGCTTTAACACATTTCTTATCACGTTTTTTAAGTGTTCTTTATCAAGTTGGTCTGCGTGGTCGAGTGACCAAGGCGCTCGACTGCAAATCCAGAGGTCGCGAGTTAAAATCCCGGCTAATTGATATGTTTTATTTGACATTAACCGTCTAGAGCCAGTGAGACTATGGCACCTCCAAACGAGGTATGTTGTGAGGCTGAAGGTAATGGGGAGGGGGGGAGATGAAGAAGGGAAACTTTAGAAAGTATCCATTCAAATCTGGTCATCAAACACGGCTAAAGCCATTTCAAGTAACGTTTCGATTCTGAATGGTGGTTTTTCACCAGGGCGATACTTAAAGTATCTACTACTCTAGAACGTGCTGCAAATATACTATATATAAATATAATATATAGTATATTTGTAATAAATAATATATATAATAAATAATATATAATATATAATATATAATATAATAATATATAGTATATTTATATATAGTATATATAAATATATAGTATATTTGCAGCACGTAGTCGAGCGTATTAACCACTCGACCACGGAGGCCGTCAAATACGCAATATGTAAAACTTTGTGCAATAGTTCTACATGGATTGTATTGTAGTGCAAAGTTAAGGTGCTGAATATATATGGAGAGAGAGCTAAATACTTTTACCTAACCTATACAAATTTACGATAAATCACTTCTTCCGAGTTTTCACGTCGTATACCATGAGAGAGAAAGAGACAAGAAAAGTCTTCACATAATATTGCAGCACTTCTAAGTGTGTAAGAATGTTCTCCGTCCGCGCTAACTTCACATCATCGAGTCGCATAAATTACGTCGACGGATTTTGAGGTTGTTTCCTATATTTGTGTCGATTAAAAAACTTGCAGTGGTTATACAAATAAATCAAACATGATGGTGATATGTGCAATGCGTGAATGTTCAAATAAGACCAAACAAAGATTATAAAACATCACTTTTCAGAGGTGTTTCAACAGTTCTAAATATTTTTGAACGAACTTTAGAATTTTCACATTTTTAATGATATAAAGACATAAAATCAACAAAAAGCTTCCATAATTATTTAGGCAAACCTTCTGTTATTAGTGTTTGTGTGATATTTTGATTTTATAAATCATTTTAATGATGTATTGATATTGTTTTGTTTAATGTGCGCAAATATGTTTATTAAAAATGTCCGAATTCCATGTGGGTGGTAACTAATAGGCTATCCAACATCCTTTAATCTATCTTTCTCTTTTTCTATCGAGTCAGTATTGAGTAAACAACACTGGCTACACTGTTTCGCAAAGGCGCCTCACCATTTACATTCTTACTCCAAGGTGCTAGCTCTGAAAAATATGTTTCAACATAATTAAATAATAAGTTTTAAACAACGTATAAACATGATATTTAATTATAAATATAATTGTAGTATTTTTTAAGTAAGCCACGGCGGCGTTTAACGCTAAGGTAAGTGCGTAACCTTTATTTTGGCCATTTTAAAAATACAGGTTGTCGGGAGCTGACCGAAAAACCACATAAAAGGCAAGTATTTATTATGCAACCTGAAGAAGGTTGCGTGGATCTTGTGCGATTATTAATGGTTTAACCAACTGGAAAACAATCTCGCTTTCGTTGAGTTCCACGAGTTATCGGTACCTACATGTTACATTTCTTTTTATTTTTTACTAAACTTGTTTTGAAGACAAGAAGGCCTCCATGGTCGATTGGTAAGACGCTCGACTACGAATGCAAAGGTCGCGAGTACAAACCCGGCGTGCGTCAATAACTTTAATTGAATTAATATGTGTCATAACACACTGAATTCATATAAGAATAATAAAAAGTATATTTGCGGCACGTTCCAGAGTGGTAGATACTCAAAGTATCGCTCTGGTGAAAGACCATCATTCAGAATCGAAACGTTGCTTGAAATGGCTTTAGCCGCGTTTGCTGACCAGATCTGAATAGCCAGGTACTTCCCAATCTTCCTCTTTCCTATCTCCTTGCCCTCCCCACTACCTTCAGCCTCGCAAGATATCATAATTGGGGATGCCATAGTCATCGTCACTTTTTAGTGTGCTAAAGAGCTAAGATTAAAAAAAAAGTCTTTATTAGGGCGATACTTAGGGTCAGTGGCGGCTCGTGACTTTTAAGTGTGCTAGATTTATAAATACAATGTAATTGTAGCCGAAACGCTTTTTTCAAAATTCCAATTTTTTGTATGAAGATTTTTTAGCAACCCGTGCAGTGCACCACCAAAACTGAAAAATTATGAATTACTTCATACAAATTTTTTTTCCAAAATATAAATATCGTTTTCGGCAACAACAACACCAATTATGTTGTACATATTTATCAATCTTAGACCTCTAGCACAGTAAAAAGTCACGAGCCCCCACTGACTCCAAGTATCGCCCTGGTGAAAGACCACCATTCAGAATCGAAACGTTGCTAGAAATAGCTTTAGACGCGTTCGGTGACCAGATCTCAATAGCCAGGTACTTCCCAATCTTCCTCATTTCAATCTCCTTCCCCTCCCCACTACCTTCAACCTCACAACATACCCTATTTGGGATGCAATAGTCTCACTGGCTCTAGACGGTTGGTGCAGTATTTATATTTAAAAAAATTAAAAGGTATAACATTAAATGAGGTTTTCTTTACTGTTTTAAATTAAGTATACTACCTATTTGAAAAACATATGAGAAAAAAGTATTTGATGTTCGTTCGTTGATGTCTTACTTGGTCGTCGTTTAGTTGTTATCTTTAAGTAAACTGAGTTAAGTGTTGTGATTCGTTGTGTAAGAAGAATCAAGACTTTAAACAAAAACTTCATCGGTGAGTGAATTGGTTTTCCTTACTGCCTTCACTCCTTAATCTGTCTACATCTATAATTAGACACTTCCATCAAGTAGTATAGTGTATCGTTTTACAGTCCACTATTTTCAGAATTTATCCACAGCTGAAAACACATTCGGTGTTTTTTATCGCAGCTTCAGAGGCAACATTTTCAGGAATTTGAACTCGGGTACCTTCCGCTATCCAATCGATGTTTATTTAAAACTAGAACTATCTTTAAAGATATTATTTTTATATTAATTATAGAAATATAATACATGAGAACGGGTCGCTTTTACGACTCGTTCTTATGTTCAAAAGCTCGGCTATGGAACGATTTGCCTCCCTCCTTCAACATGGGCCTCTTCGAGACTCCAGGTTGCTCCTTCCTTTCCTCAAAAAGATCCACCACACAGCATCCCCAAAGATGACACAGGCCCTGAGGGAAATTACTTCCCTCAAGGCCTCCTGTGTGGAGTTGATGTAAAAAAATAATATTAACAATTTTCAACGTAAATTTGAAACAGGAAAAATAACTGTCACGACCGAGTCTCAAACTCGGAACCAATTGAGCCGCCGAGGCCTTATAAGAATCCGGCATTTTTAATCGAATACTTTATTAAATTTAAAAAAATAAATTATATTAATTTTTTTCAATAAAATATGAGATCGATTAAAAATGCCGATTATTCAAGTTTTGAAAAAAATAAAAGAACTTGAATTAAAGTTTAAATACAAAATTATAAAATCATAAGTTAAACAAATAGTGCAAATGTAAAAACGTGTATAAAATAGTATGTGACTTTTTTATAGGTAATACCGCACAAGAGTCCCGACTGATCCCAACCGTCTAGAGCCAGTGCGACTATGGCATCCCCAATCGGGGTATGTTGTGAGTCTGAAGCTAGTGGGGAGAGGAATGAGTTAGGGAAGAGGAAGGTTGGAAATTACATGGCTATCTAGATATGGTAACCAAACACGGCTAAAGCCATTTCAAGCAACGTTTCGATTCTTAATGGTGGTATTTATTTATTTATAAATTAACGGACTAAAGTCCAATTACAAAAAAGACATATACCACGAAATGGAAAAAATAGCAGGAAAACAGTGGAAGAATAGCACATACATAATAATAAATGAAGCGATTTCGAAAATAGGATAAAATAAACATAAGAGAGAACATTAAGTCAAAGTTTTGGTAGAGTCGTAAAGAATGACAAAAATTAGACTGCTACCAAAAATTTCAAGACCACAGCTTGAGTTAACAAGTCTTGACATTCTGGAATGTCACCAGGGTGATCTTAGGGTATCTACCACTCTGGAACGTGCCGCAAATATACCTACTATGTATTATTTATATTTATAGAATGCAAAATATAACACCTATCAACTAAAATAAATTTATTTGCGCCCGCTGGGATTTAAACACGCAATCTCTAGATTCAAAATCGAGCGTCGTAACCAACCGACCCCGAAAGTCCTCAGGAAACTAATGTTAATAGAAACGATCAAATTTAAGTATGCCTTCGACACGGTACTATGGTTTTCTAAAACAATTAAATTCCTACCTTCAGTTAGCGACCGATCCAGGACGTCGGGTGTCTCCATTGTTAAAAACGGTGTTGATTTGTCGAAGCGTAGAGTGAAATTAAAAATGTTATTTGCCCAGCGACTCACATTTGCATAAAGCTACCAATACCGACAAATTATACACGGTTATATCACACGGAAATGACAGTAAAACATCGACGTTGAGTTTTTATTCAAGTAGGTACCCATCAAACTATTAATCACTTTTTTTTTAATATAAAGATGCAATTGATATTTTATTGTATGGCGACTTTAAGTAAAGTTCGAGGGTTTTTTTTTTTAATTTATCAAATTAAAATAAGTAGTAGTTAAATTGATATTGGCATTTAGTTTTACGATGTAAAGAGGGGTTTAACGAGACGACATTGCGTTTTGAGATTAAGAAACGTAATAAAATGCCAAAGGATATTTGCGAGGAAAGGCTGGCGGACCTTTAATTTTTGCAAGGTGAGTTCAATGTGCAACGCTCATTTGCAATTTGTTGTTTTATTAACCTTGAAGGAATCATAAAGGTAGGTTACTTCTACAACAAGATATAAGTTCACGAGATGCAACTTGGCTAGCCAAGAAAATATATTAATCCGCCCAATTCAAAAATATAATAATGTCTACTGGAATAAATTGAAAAGAAACAATGAATGGAGAGAGAGCTAATTATTTTTACTCAACCTATACAAACTTGCGATAAATCACTTTCTCCGGGCTTTTACGTCGTACACCATGAGAGAGAAAGAGACAACAAAATACACACACCGCTTTTATGTACTGTAAGGACGATCTTGGTATCCCGCGTCTACGGGGACTCCGCCCACATGTTTTCATATGCGACTAAACTCGACACAACTAAACGATTTTTTAGGTATTATGCTAAATTTTTGTTTGTGAAAAAGTGGTTATACGAATAAACAAAAACATTATGTCCACATGTGCTATGAACGGATGTTTAAATACCTAAGCCCTAATCTTAGCCACGCCCAGGTCCGCCGAGTCAGGTAAAAATCATCAAAACTGACTACACTGCCTTGGATAGGTACCACTCTATCTACTCTAAGGTAGGTAAATTATTAGGTAGGAAGGGATGTGAAAGTTTTTTTGTTTAAATTTGATTTTTTCAATTAACATCAGTTTCCTGCCGACCTCCGTGGTCGAGTGGTTAAGACACTCGACTACGAATCTATAAGTTGCGGATTAAAATTCCGGCGGGCTCAAATATATTTTATTTGATTGATATGGGTTTTTTCACACTTATTAAGTATGAATAATATGTGGTACATTTGCGGCACGTTCCAAGGTGTTAGGTACTCTAAGTATCGCCCTGGTGAAATACCACCATTCAGAATCGATACGTTGCTTGATATGGCTTTAGCCATGTTTAGTGATCAGATCTGAATAACCAAGTACTACGAAATTTAGACCCAGTAGATCTGTACTGAAAAAGCGAAATCTTGTTAGTTGGACAGTCAAATAAATATTTAAAAACATGTTAAATAATGTTTTCTGTACAAAATAAAATAGTAAATAAAAGTATGTAAAGACATAGCTGAAGAAATTGACAGTAAGGAGGGGAAATATATGGGGTAGAGGAAGGTCGGGAAGTACCTGGCTATTCAGATCTAGTCACCAAACACAGCTTAAGCCATTTTAAGCAACGTTTCTATTCTGAATGGTGGTCTTTCACCAGGGCAATACTTAGAATATCTATCACTCTGGATGGAACGTGCGGCAAATATACAACATATTATTTGGCATGAATTAAATGCGTTATGACACATATTAATCAAATAAAATGAATTTGAGCACGCAGAGTTTGAACCCGCGACCTCTGGATTCATAGTCGAGCGTCTTACCACTCGACTACGGAGGCCGTCGAAGGTGCTGCCTGTTAACAAAGATACTTTTATGAGTATTATGAGAAAGATTTTTCAAAATGTTTAACAACGACCTCTTTGGTAGAGCAGATGGTTTTTAAAATGGTGATATGTGCAAAAAAATTTAGGCTATAATTATAAAAAATGAAAAACCATATAGCAACAGGCTGCATGTACAAAATAACCAATTTTCTCTGATTCGGTTGAATCTGATCAAATTTACTTTTAAAGAAAGCGTCAATTCACACTCAATTTATTTACCACAGTGTGTGTCGTGGAATCGTCCGCTCAAGATAAACATAATAATTTAAATCAAGGTTTTTCGCGTACAGGTTGGTTGAAATTAAACTCAATCAAAAGCTTTTTGTAAATTGGTACGTATTATAAGACAATAAATTATTTTAATACAAGTACTTACCGCACTGAACAAATTAACATGCACGAACATCACTAATAAACAAATAGAAACTGCCGCTGAAAAACTTGTCGACTGGTCGACAGAGCTGAGCGAGGAGGTATTAACGGGTTCGATTCGAAGGATCAGAGCCCTGAAATTTCATAAGGGAAAAGTCTTTTTGATTTTTTTATACTGTTCCCAACCGCCTGGATCCAGTTAGACTATGGCCTCTCCAATCGGGGTATGTTGTGAGGCTGAAGCTAATAGGGAAGGGGATGAAATGGGGAAGAGGAAGGTTGGCTAGTACCTGGCTATTCAGATCCAGTCACTAAACATGGCCTATCAAAAAATTCAAAATAGCCTTTAAAAAATATTTGAAATGCATATAAATCAAAATAATAAGTTGTATAAAAGTTAAGATATTATAAATTCAAAAAGAAAATTAAATAATTGGCTACTTGTAAACTTGAATGTACAAAGTAACTAACATAAAATAATTAAAACTAAAACTAAACAATGTGATAGATACTCCAAAGATTGCCCTGGTGAAAGACCACCATTCAGAATCGAAACGTTGCTTGAAATGGCTTTATCCATGTTTGATGACCAGATCTGAATATCCAGGTACTTCCCAACCTTCCTCTTCCCCATCCCCAACTACCTTCAGCCTCACAACATACCCTGATTGGGGATGACATAGACTCACTGGCTCTAGAAGGTTAGGACTCTAGTGCGGCATTCACTGTAAAAAATGTTTTTTAATGTTTTTTTAAATGTTTTTTTTTGTAAAAAAAATGTTTTTAATGTTTTTTAGTAAAAAATGTTTTTAATGGTGCGTACCGCACCATTAAAAAACATTTACACTATACGGAACTATAAAAAAATTCTATGGATATACGTATATATTTTTTTTATATGAATACCGCACAAGAGTCTCAACTGCTCCCAACCATCTAGATCCAGTGAGGCTATGGCATCTCCAAATAGGGTATGTTGTGAGGCTGAAGGTAGTGGGGAGGGGAAGAGGAAGGTTGGGAAGTACCTGGCTATTCAGATCTGGTCATCTAACACGGATAAAGCCATTTCAAGCAACGTTTCGATTCTGAATGGTGGTCTTTCACCAGGGCGATACTTGGAGTATCTACCAGTCTGTATATAAATCATGTATAAAACTAAATAAATAGTGTATTTTCAAATATCCTTACAAGTTTAAAAACATAGACAATGAGTCTTGCCCAAAACTACGTTTAAACATGGTTGCATACAAAATAAATGTATTTTTTTAATTAGCTACAGACCGGTTAGTAGCTGAGTGGACAAACGCGTCGGATTCCAATCCGGGCGTCCTGGGTTTAATTCCTCTACTAGCTAAGTCTTCCATCATTGCATAAGTAACATTTTTTTATTATTACTAATGTACAGCAGATATCAAATCCAATTACAGTACAATGGAAAACAACAAAAATAGTTTCGTTTTTAAAATATAACATTTTAAAATTAATAAGTTCTTTAAACATAGGTAAATTTTCGGTAAATATATCCATATATATGCATGATATATTTAATAGAATTATACCCCTTGTCATGCTATGCCGTGCCAAAACATCTGTCCGACCATAGGGCATGCTAAACATGGCATGATTTCTGCTGCGGCAGTATTTCTCAGGCACGAATAAGCAGTAGCATGCCAAGAGGGTTGGACAGTAGATCAAGTGGATTATAATCTTAAAGCCTATTGTCATGAGACCAGCATTGCGCCTAGTCTCTAAGCTTTGATAATTTGTCTCCTCGAGTAGTTCCATGTGATGCATGAACATAGGGTATGTTCCGTGCGAACGCATGTACACATACCTGAGGATTTTTTATTCTAACAATAATAATCTATTCCAACCTCAGAGGAATAATTTACAAGAGAGAGCGCTGATGTAGTCAGTTTTTACAAGGTTTGCTAGAATCGGCTGCGTCACTAGGACTAGGGCTAGGGTATTTATACATCCATTCATAGCCCATGCTGACATAATGTTTTTGTTTATTCGTATAACCACTTTTTCACAGTGTTGTGATAAACGAAAATATAGCATGTAACCCAATAAACCGTTGAGTTATGTTAATTTGAATTGCGTATCAAAACGTGTGGGCAGAGTCAACGGAGACGCGGGACACTAAGAACATTCTAACCATAGAGTTGGTAGAGTAGTATCTATCCAAGGCAGTGAAGTCAGTTTTTGACTTGTTTTTGATGATTTTAACCTGACTCGGCGCACCTGGGCGTGGCTAAGAATAAGGCTACGGTATTTATACATCCATTCATATCACATATCGACATAAAGTTTTTGTTTATTCGTATAGCCACTTTTTCACAGTATTTTTATCAACAAAAATATAACATATAACCTAAAAAAACGTTTAGTTGTGTCAAGTTTAGTGGCATAATAAAAAATGTGGGCGGAGTCCCCCGTGAACTAGGACCTTAAGATCATCCTTACAGTATATAGAAGCGGTCTATGAAATTTGCTGTCTCTTTCTCTCTCATGGTGTACGACGTAAAAACCCGTAGAAAGTGATTTATCGCAAGTTTGTGTAGGTTGGGTAAAAATAATTAGTTCTCCCTCCATATATTGTTACTTCAAGATTCTAACAGTACTTTAAAGCGATGTGTTAATTTGGGAATTTTTGTTGTCTCTTTCTTTCTCATGGTGTGCGACGTAAAATCCCGGAGAAAGTAATTTATCCCAAATCTGTATAGGTTGGGTAAAAATTATTAGCTCTCTCTCCATATATTGTTACTTCAAGGTTCCAACATATTGATATATTTGGTCTGATGTGGAGACCAGACAGTGCTAGATTACTCCAACTTGCTTCTGATAACTCCATTGAAGAGGCATCTTTCGCTTATTATGATGGCAGTAGGAGTTTTTCAATTATTGTCAGGTTATTCGTAACCCGGGAATGTTTGTCTTTCTTAATATATATATATATATATATTTATTTTTACTATAATTCAACCACCTCGTTTTATTCAGTTCCGATAGAGAATCTAAAATAATTTCACCGAAAATTTTCGGTGCGAAGTTGCATTATTGTGTATGGGCAATTTTTAACCGCCATTTGTTCATTGTTTAAACAATGACCATTGCATCAATTATCAATTAAAACCAGAGTTTCCCAAACGTATTTGATATTTAGGCATCACATGTTGTTTGAGACTTCAAAGAGTCGAACACCATCTAAGCTTTAATTCTATAAAGGACATGCTAGTGACATGAGATTCACTGTTTATCGTATTTAAACAACGATTACCATCAATTTTATATGTAAATAAATGAAAAAATAAATTTGCATATGACCACGAATATTATTTTAATTTTTAAGACGGACTGGATTCGCATAGCATAAGCATCATCAGAGTACAAAATTAAACTAAACAAAAACACACAAAGTGTGAGGTTATGAGGTTATGCGTGGCTAGGGTATTTATACATCCATTGAGGTGATTTTTCCACAAAAACGGCGCTATAAAAGTTATCCATTTATTATTCATAGCACATGTCGACATAATGTTTTAAAATAAAAAAATCGAAGAACACACAAAAACGTGACTAACCTTTCTAGTTGTCAAAAACAAACCACTAATCCAAAATGCCTGATAATGCTAACATATGATAAACATATGTGTACCAACATAACAACAACAAAAAAATCGATAATCGAATGTACACAGCCCGCGAAAATTCAAAATTCACCTTTTCTTTTCAACAGGCCTCGTATTTGTAACGTCATCGCGTTCACTTGGGAAAAAAACAAGTTGTCACATTGCCAAATGAGCTTAAAGCTCTGTTGTATCCGTTTTCTCTATCTCACGAACGGTGCAGAAAACAACGGACCTCTCAGCGGCAGGATCTAAGGTATGAAATTACGTTTAAATATTTTAGCTGACCAAATATGTTTAGCATCATATTATTGCCATCGTCGCCCCTGGAATTATCCTGTACCACTTTGGGAACCATTGATTTAAACACTACGGGACTTAAAGTAGCAAGCAAGTACGGTGTGCGACGCGTAGGTACTGCGCATAATTACTCAGTAATTATACCGAGTGACCTAACCTTTATTGGAATACGAAAAAGAAGATTAATAATTCAAAGTTAATTATTTTATAGGTTGTAAGGCAATACGGTTACAATTGGTGATACCTCAGAGCAATAATAAACAAGAAAGAGAGAGCTGTAGTCAGTTTTTACAAGGTTTGCCGGACTCGATTAGACCCGGGCGTGGCTTGCACTAGGGCTAGGGTATTTATACATCCATTCACAGCACGTGTTAATATAATGTATTTGTTTATTCGTAAAACCACTTTTTCGCAGTATTGTTATGAAAAAACTATATAAAATGTAATCTAATAAACCGCTGAGTTATGTCAATTTATTTCGCGTATCATAACGTGTGGGCGGAGTCAACGGAGACGCGGGACACGAAGAACATTCTAACAATACTTTAAAGCGGTGTGATAATTTGGGAAATTTTGTTGTCTCTTTATTTCTCATGGTGTACGACGTAAAAACCCGGAGAAAGTGATTTATTCCAAATCTGTGTGGGTTGTGTAAAAATAATTAGCTCTCTCTCCATATATTGTTACTTCAAGGGTGATAGACACTGGCCATTGCATAGCAAAGTGATTAATTATTAAACAGTAGAGGAAGCAATACAATGACAGGAAGTATATCGTCGCCGGAAAGGCAAAAGGGCTGAAGCGCCTTTTTTTAATTTTACCCCAAAGCACTTTAAAGTTTTTTTTGTTTTACAGTAAAGTTTTCTTATTCAACTCATTTTTCACCAACGTGTCGCTTAAGCCCTTTTGCCTTTTCAGTTACGATATAATGATCTGACATTTAATGTAAGACGGTACCTACGTACCGCCAGACTTATATATTTTTTATTTATTTATTATGATGACGACACCGAATGCAGGATCAATATATTTATCTCATCACACATCATCTAGAAAAAAATGAACTCTATCTGCTGACGCACCGAATTTAATTGCGATGTCACAGACTGCTTATGTCATCGAATTCAGAGAAGCAAAGCCCTACACGGCTGACGCCAACGAAACAGTAGGGGGGAAATTGATTTTAGCCATGAAAGGGTCATTCCACTTCTTATAAAATTCTAGCGTTGGGAAAAACTTCAAAGTTTTGTGAACGCTTCAGGAACTGCTAGTTCTTTGAAATGAACCTTTCGCGGTGAACACTTCAATTAATAGTACTAGTCGGCAGAGATCCCAAATCGAAAAGTGCTAGCAAATCAACAAAAATTCCTCTCTGAAAAAAAAGCACTAATCGGTAGAGATTTGAAATCGAAAAGTACCAGCAAATCAACAAAATTTACCCTCCGAAAAAAAAGAACTAGTCGGTAGAGATTTGAAATCGAAAAGTACTAGCAAATCGACAAAAAATCCTCCCCCAAAAAGTGCTAGCAAATAAACAAAATTTACTAAAAACGGAATCCACTCCCGTAGACCCCCATTTACGTCTCATGCACCCCCCAATTTTTTTTTCATTGACGTGGACCCCTTGCAGGTCGGAGTCGACCCCTGGGGGTCGATATAGACCACTTTGGGAATCACTGCCATAGATCGTTCAATCGGAAGTACCAACTTAACCAACTTCAATTGAAGTATTTGTTCAATGAAAAATGAATGAAGTTGGGACTGCTGTCAAAAGAAGTACTTCTTTGAAACAGTTCTTTCAAAACTGTCACAACGCTATAAAATTCAGTTCATGAATATACTCTGCTCTAAATAGACGTGTTGTCATTTCTTTGCCGGTACTGGCGTGTACTGACTGCCATGTGCCCAGCGTCAAATGAAATGTCATGTTTTTTTACATTTTGACATCACCAATTTGTAAATGAAGGGTTATTGTAATTTTACGCAATTTAATATGACATGTGCGATAAAAAATGAACACATGCAAATGAAATTGTTTAAATTCTGTCAGACTCTTTCTATTTTTTTAAAACACCCCTCATCGATTTATCTCTAGGGTATTGTGTCATCTCAATATGTATTTGTGTTTCTGACTTTCGTATTAGCAAAGTTACACATTTGCAAGAACCTTATAGAAAAAGATTTATGAAAATTAAAAAAACGACAATTCCAGCACCCATTACAAATGCAATTTTTTTCAACTTCAACTCACACATTCTCTAAAAACGGTAAAATGTTACCAGTCTGAAGATGCCCTTTACAAGGTGAAACCAGTCCGGTCAAAGTTACAATAAATTAGAAAGGTTTTTAATCGTGAATTCATATGAAAATGAAATTCTATCAAAAATAATCAGTTTCAAAAAATAAAAAAATCCTAAGCTTATTATTTAATTTATTATTGTGCAATGATCGCATTAAAAATGCACACAATAGTGATGCGACAGTTAAAATGACGACCTCCGTAGTCGAGTGGTAAGACGTTCGACTATGAATACAGAGGTCGCCAGTTCAAACCGGGCGTGCGCCAATATTTTTTATTTAATATGTGCCATAATACATGTAATTCATATAAAATAATATATCGTATATTTGCGGCACGTTCTAGAGTGGTAGATACTTTAGTGTCGCCCTGGTGAAAGACCACCATTCAGAATCGAAACGCTGCTTGAAATGGCTTTAGCCGTGTTTGGTTACCAGATCTGAATAGCCAGGTACTTCCCAACCTTCCTCTTCTCCATCTTCATCCTCTTCTAACTACCTTCAGTCTCACAATATACCCCAATTGGGGATGCCATAGTCCCACTGGCTCCAGACGGTTGAGAGCAGTTGGAACTCTTGTGCGGTATTCACTATAATTTATTTTTTAAACAACAATTGTAGTTCGATTATTCGAGATGTTGACCCATCCATTGACCCGACAGTGATTGCACTGTATTTATTGTAATTTTGAAATAGAATTCAACGAACTGTTCTTTATTTAAAAAAACGTTTTTAATTATCTTGGTTCTCAGGTCGTTGCAGAGGTCACCTTATTCCCGGGACAAAAAACAATAAATTATTTTCTTTACAAAGTCTTCAGTATGGGTACCTATTAGATAGCCTAATAGGTACCCAAACTGAACTAGCCCAGGCGTAATAAATATTTTATGCGAAGGGCCATTTGGAAATTTGTAATACAAACTAGGGCAAAATTTTAATTTCTTGTGGGGCAGGGGGGGGGGTGAAGATTTTTCACCACGAATAATTTATTAATGCTATACCTTTTTTGACTAAAAACAATACAATTTATTTTTAAAAAAATTGATTGAAATTGAACATGTGACACTCTTTCCCCTAGGAAAATAATATAGCGCCCCTTTTCTAAATGTCTCCATTAGTCTTTAATAACGAACGTTTCCCCTAAAAAACGATTAGGTGAATAATAAAATAACTTATTCTTGTTACAAATAAAATGTGTCAATAAATACAGATTTCAATCTTGTTTGAATAAAATATATAGTTATATTACAAATTTATTAGTATAATGTAGGTACATAGTTATTCTATTAACTTGTTAATTAAAAAAAAAAACCTGTTTTTATATTAGACTTAAAAATTGACAGTAAAAAAATTATAATTATAAAGAAGTACCTACAATTATCAGCCATCTTTTATTTATTCGTCTGAAAAAAATACCATACTGAAATGTTTTAAAGAAAAGCGCGCTCAAAGTGATGACAGCATAAAAAAATCACACTCCCGGCTTATTCACTGAATAAATATCAATAATACACATTAATAGAATAAAGAAATCGAAGAAATAGACGGCGATAGATGTTCATTTTCTTCTTTATGTTGCAGAAGACTGTGATATACTCAAAAGAGTTGTTACCAACCTACGCGGGGAGATGTAATCACACAATGAATGTAACAGATTTAAGATTAATTTCTGTTGAACTGTTCTCGTATATTTTTTTTAGTGGATGCAAAAACTGTCAACCTGATTTAATAATATACGGTATCTTACTGAAGCGCTCAAGCATTGTTCACATTTGGTGTTAAATAATTCAAATTCGAACTAAGTATAATGGTATATGCGCAGGCAGTAAAGTTGTCATTACACAAATTAATAAGTTTGACATTTTAAGTACACGTTAGTCAAATAATTATAGAATTTTCAACGAAACGAAGAGTTAATCCGATAATAAAATGTTTTTTTTTAAACATAACCAAAACGTATTTGATTACAATATTAAAACTTCAACTGTTGAGTATTGACAAAATATGAAAAATGATGAATTCTCAACCTGTAACAAATTTCATTAACAATTGCTTTACGATCTACGACTGCTTAGCAAAATCGCTGGACGGCAACTTCAGATCCCAGTATTTTTTGCATGACACTAAAATAAATTCAATAGGAATTAATTAGTAAGGTAGGCACTTCGGTGTGATTAGTTGAATTTTGAAACAATATTTATAAACATAATTTTATGTGTATTAGAAATAACTTGAGCTTGATGATTATGTACTGATATTGTGTCAACATTAATTTGTTTTATCGCATTAGACCGCTATATGTTTTTTTCAAATATCTTGTCCGCACATTTTTATTTAAAATTAAAATAATTATTTCACACTGGCCACACCGAGCCGGCGGCCAACTCAGCTTACCGAGCAATTTGCTATCATCTGTCAAAACGAACGGATTTCATAAAGTGTGAATCAATTTTACCTGATTGTCATTTAATTAAACCAATAATTACTTTATTAACAATAACAAGCTTTGACGGACACCCGCGCTAGCAAAATGGTGAGTCTTTTACACATTTTAAATGTACATTTTTTGTGTACTTATTCGACAAATAACAATATGTATTTCGTAGAATGAAAGACGTCAGAATAACATTATGCTGTATGACGAAAAACCAAAGATAAACAATATGGGAATGTATTTCAAGGAAATGTGTTTCATGAATTAATCTATTTCTGCGTTCATGCGTATAGAATGAGTCTTGAAAACGGATTTATTTAGCGGATGTTTTGATTGTCAGTCATTGAAAACATTGTCGTTACAAGTTGGTAACATCGCATTGAAGGGTTGTTGATAAAGAGAAATGATGGAAGGTTATGAAATGAAAAGTGCAATAACGTGCATGAATTTGTATGAATCGAAACATAGGAAGCAAAATTTGCAGTTGTACATTAAAAAATATGTACAATCACCTTTTTAAAATGATTTTTGCTACAATTATTAACAATATCACAACGTAGACTAGTCTTAATAAAGGCAATTAAAAAGCGTACACAGTAATATATAAATCGTTTGAACATAGTAATTAGGAAACAGCAAATGCTTGTAAACTGTAGGAATTTGAGAAATGCCCTAATTCCATGAATATAGTTTCTTTGCGTCTTTGTTATTAGCATGATTCATGACACAGATTAGGTATATTTTTATTGCCAACAATTTCAAGCTATCTCCTTTACACTGATAAGAATTCCTCATGGTTATAGAATTAAACGTCCAGCCAAAATTAATTTAATAATAATTTCTTAATGTAGGTGAATATGGTGTAATAAAAGGTGATTCGTAGAAGTTTTGGTATTGTAATGGCAACTGAAAATGTGCTGGTTGATCTAGTTAATATGAATACCAGATTACGATTTTGTTATCGTTTCTGTTTGTTTATGCTAAGCTGCTGTTTCAAAAACGGCAACCTCCGTGGTGTAGTGGTTATGATCCCGTGCTTTGGATCCGAAGACCGATATAGGAAGTCATTTGGGTTAAATATTTTTTAATTAACTTTTTCTTGGTTAATTTGGCGCTTCCCAACGGAGATGCCAAATCGCACAATTTTTTCTATCTAGAATTTCGTAACTATTTTCAACTCGCAACATATTGCCTATCATGAGCTCTGAAGTTTTAAAACAATAGACAAATAATTTTGCCAAAAAAATGTTTCATTAATTGAATTAAATTACTTATTACTGTAGTGCCTATCTAGCACATATCAAGACTCGTGAAAGATTTGTTTGCATCCTATGCTTACTCCTATAGAGAAATGGTGTGATAATACGTTAATTAGTTGCAAATATTATGTTCAAATTTGTACCAAAGTAAGGGGCGTTACCTATTCTGTAAAAAATATTTAATGCTATCAGTATTTGATTAGTGTAACTCTAATGTCGCTCAGAGCTCCATACACGATTTATTTATTTCATAAATTGGTGATCGTTGATTGTAAAATATGAGCGCTGTTTGTTTCTCAATTGATTTAAATCGAAAAGTGTTGTTGGTGCGCGGCGGTAGACTGCTCAATAGGACTCATTATGTATCAGTGTGTAAATTGCTTTTTATTTTGTTGTTTATTTGAGTTGTGCTTAAAGAAAGTTAGTTAATTAATTACTCTATCTGTATTTTTAATTCTGTATATTTTTATTGGTTAATTCGGCGGCCTCCGTGGTCCAGTGGTGAGACGCTCGACTACGAATCCAGAGGTCGCTGGTTCAAACCCGGCTAAATAATACATTTTATTTAATTAAATGTGTCATAACACATTTAATCAATATAATAATTATATATAGTATATTTCCGGCACACTCCAGAGTGGTAGATACTCCGAGTAACTGGTGAAAGACCACCATTCATAATCGAAACGTTGCTTTAAACGGCTTTAGCCGTGTTTGGTGACCAGATCTGAAAAGCCAGGTACTTTCCAAACTTCTTCTTTCCCATCTCCTTCCCCTCCTCACTACCTTAAGCCTCACAACATACTCCAATTGGAGATGCCATAGTCCCACTGGCTCTAGACGGTTGGGAACAGTTGGGTCTCTTGTGCAGTATTTACTTTAATAAAAAAATGATGCTTGCTTTTTTTATAACTGAGTTTAACTATGTCTATCTTCACAAAAATGCTTATTTGGATTTTGTCTGTAATGTTTCAGGACAGTGTTGAGGATACCGACAGTAGCCTGAACAGCAAGTCCTCGCCCTTCCAGCCCTCGGAGAGCAAGACCCTGCAGCAAGGCAAGACCGGAAAACCCAGTGAGAATGTCTCCCTCACCGACAACAGTTTGCTAGTAAGTGCCGTCCAGGCTTTTCCTGATAATATTATGATTGCGTTGACGTGAATTACAAATCAAAATTTGTGGGGTTGACTAAAATTCCATGTTATATATTATTGGGTCGACGTGAATTTTAAGTTGTAGATTCTTGGTTTGACGTGAATTCCAGGTTGTATTCAATAGTGTCGATGTGAATTTCGATTTTGGCGTGACTGTAAATTCTATGTTGCTCATTCTCGAGTCGATGTGATTTCCAGGTTGTGATTTCTTGATTTTAGGTGAATTTTGGATTCTAAATAATTACGTTATTATTTGATATGAATTCTGGGCAAAAAACTTTGGGTTGACTGAATTTCCAGGATGTAAATTCTTATGTTGACATGAAGTCCAGGATGTGTATTAAAAAGTAAAACAACAAAAAACTTTTAAGTGCACTGGTGTAAACTTGCCAAAATGACACTTCAGCCGTTTTGCCTTCCCGGCGACAATATTATATAACAAAGGAGCCTTTTTTATCATATTCTTTACTAAGTTGTCACAAATATGTCAATAACTCTTTGAATTATTTTAATATTTGCCCTCGTTATTCCCTTCTCCGGACATATAACACTATAATTAACCCTCTCACGTCTTCCAATCTTATCAGGTGGACATCTCGGACGCCCTGAGCGAGAAGGACAAGGTGAAGTTCACGGTGCACACGCGCACCTCGCTGCCCGACTTCCAGAAGACGGACTTCTTCGTGGTGCGCCAACACGAGGAGTTCATATGGCTTCACGATCGCTTCGAAGAGAATGAGGACTATGCCGGATTTATTGTGAGTTCTTGCTCGAGTGAAACCTTGTTTTCTTTGAATTTGTAACGATTTTCATGCCATAATCCTAATTGAAAACAATCGAAAATCCTGCTCTTTACCATGTCTTTTTCCTAAACTATAACAAATCCTAATATGGTGGGAACTACAAAATCAAATATAATTTATTTAACCCCATTTCCAATTATCAGTTATTTATATGTCAAGGTGTGGGCTTGGGCGCGAAAATGAACAATGTGAAAGTATGTTGCCTATTGTATGCGGATGATGCGGTGCTGATTGCTGACAATATGGAAGATCTACAGTTTCTCTTGTCTAGGATGAACCAAGTATGTATGCAAAATGAGTTGATGATGAATGTAAGTAAGTCCAAAGTAATGGTGTTTGAAAGAGAGAGTACGAGAACAGCGTGCAATATAGTTGTGAATGATGAATACTTGGAGCAAGTGGATGAGTTTGTGTATTTAGGAAGTATGTTTACAAGAGACAGAAAGGCTGATAAGGATATTGAAAGAAGGGTGAATGCAGGAAACTCCATTAACGGAGGACTGAGCGCTGTTGGGGCAAATAAGAAATTGTCCAAAGAAGCGAAGCTAGCAGTCCACAATGGAGTGCTTATACCAACCCTGATGTATGGCAGTGAGGCATGGAACTGGCAGAAGAAGGATGAAAGTAGACTGAATGCTGTGGAAATGAGATCTTTGAGACGGATGTGCGGTAAAACCATGTATGACCGTATTACAAATGTGGATATCCGGGAAGAATGCAAGGCTGATATGAGCGTAATGGATAGGATTAAGAAAGGGACGCTTAGATGGTTTGGGCATGTAGAGCGAATGAACGAAGAAAGGAGTGTGAAAAGAATATATGATGCGAAAGTGAATGGAAGAAGAAGTCGAGGGCGCCCGAGAAAACATGGCACGATCAAAGTAAATCAAATACTTGAATCGGGTCAGGTGTGAAGAGAATCAGAATAACAGAAGAGTATGTATGAGACGATGTATGAATGTAAATGAAGCAAGAAGTGTGTGCCAAGACAGAGTTGTATGGCGGTCCGTCCTCTCTGCCTACCCTTGCGGAGAAACGGCGTGATGGTTAGTTAGTTAGTTATATGTCAATAAAATTTATCCTTCATTTTTTAGGTTAGTATATTTTTTAAATATAGAACTAATCCTGTTCTTAGCTCGGTGTGTTCCAAACTCCGATCAGCGCCATTTTGACATTTTAAAATTCCCAGATTCTTGACCTGTTTTGATCATCAGAAGCTCATGTGGTTTTAAAACACCTTAAGCTTTCATTCGAGGGCTATAAAACCAAAGACAGCAATCTCAAAAAAAGTTTTTGTAACACTGTCAACTTTAAAATGCTTGTTTCAAGGAAACTGAGAACTTTATTTATCACAATATTTAACTGAAACAATTCAAAACAATAAATTACAAATTTATCAACATGTTCCCTGAAGAAAAATAAATGCGTTTAATGGCCGGTTAGTAGCCGAGTTGACTGTGTCGGGTTCCCACCCAGGCATCGTGGGTTCAATTTCTGTGCTTGACAAGTCCTCCATAATTGCACAAGCAACATTTTTCGCTTATTATGATGGCAGTAGAAGTTTTTTAAATATTGTCAGGTTGTTCGTAACCCGGGCATGTTTGTCTTTCTTTTAAATAAAAAAAAGCACTTATTTTAAGCTTACCAATACAAAATACTAATCGATGTAGGTAGAGATCACCGCTCTTTGCTTGTGTTCCCCTCACTTGTCTGCTGATTAACTTTGGTTGCCCTTTTTGTGTTCAGATTCCCCCGGCGCCCCGGCGACCCGACTTTGACGCCAGCCGGGAGAAGCTGCAGCGGCTGGGAGAGGGGGAGGGGGCCCTCACCAGCGGGGAGTTCCTCAAGATGAAGGAGGAACTGGAAGAGTGAGTCTTTTTCTATTATATATTTGTTACAGTAGTATGGTAGGCTTGTCTTTGGAGGAGTGTGATGTCTGTTCAATCAATTCTATAGCGATGTGGGTTAAAAATGATGTAGTAAACTAAGTATAAGAGATGCATATAGAAACTATAAGTGTTTGAAGTAAATATAAGGCTTTATGATATCCTTACACAAGACCCTGGTCGAAAACACTTGAACCGAAATTTTAAAGCTACTTATTAGTAGCTTTAATTTATTTAGTTTATTTTATTAAATAAACTAAACATAAGTTCGACGTAGTTATGCAGAAAGCATCCAACCCCAAAAATATAAAACTGAGAAAAAGGCGTTTGAAAATATGACGATAAAAAAGCATTAGTATGCGCAATCGGCATTTGTGAAGTGAATATCAGTGTTTTTTTCTTAATGAGCATTATTATAAATAGGTAATTTATAATCTATCAATGTGTTTATTAAATAAAAATGTATATCTTATGATATCTTACATTTTATAATGTTATTAAACTTCAATTTAAGTCAAATATCTGCAATGTGCGTTAGTAAAAAAATGAATTACCTATTTATCTATTAGTTAAATCTATTTCATTTTGGAGCTTGGATGTTTTCAGCAGATATAAATCTTGTATTTATTTATAGGAAAACATGTAAAGCTCGATTTTGGTAAATTGTGGGTTCCAGCTCCTCTAAATTGAAATATTAATTTAATTAATTTTAATTGAAATTAAAAATGAATTATTTATGTTCCAGTGAATACTTGGCCACGTTCAAGAAGACGGTGGCCATGCACGAGGTGTTCCTGACGCGGCTGGCGGCGCACCCCATGTTCCGCAAGGACAGTCACCTGCGCGTGTTCCTGGAGTACGACCAGGACCTGTGCGCCAAGCCCAAAAGGAAGATGGATATCCTGGGGGGATTCGTGAGTCTTTCATCCTTCATTCTTCATCCTTAGGTGCTGGTAATATGAGTACTGTGCAATATGCGATACGCATTATCTCTGTTGCAGGTTAAATCATTTGGAAACACGACAGACGAGCTATACCTGAGCGCCACGGTGCGCGACGTCAACGACTTCTTCGAGCAGGAGATGGGCTTCCTGTCAGAGTACAACAACCACCTCAAGGAGGCCACGCAGAGATCCGACAAGATGACCAGCAAACACAAAGGTACGTTTTATTTTACCGCAGGTTTATATTCAATTCATACTTTCATTATGACCAAGATAAGGCAACACAAACTGACAAAAGCTGGTGAAATGAAGTGAATTCTTTAATCCACAATAATCTATCGAATGCTTGGAGTAAGAATATATATCGAGAGAGAGCTAAATATTTTTACCCAACCTATACAAATTTGCGATAAATCACTTTCTCCGGGTTTTCACGTCGTATACCATGAGAGAAAGAGACTAGAGAAGTCTTTATATAAAATTGCAGCACTTCTAAGCATGTAAGAATGTTCTCCGTCCGCGCTAACTTCACATCATCGAGTTGTGTAGTTAATGTAAACAGATTTTGAGGTTATTTACTATATTTGTGTTGATTAAAAAACTTGCGGTGGTTATACAAATAAATCAAACATGATGGTGATGTGTGCTATGCGTAAATGTTCAAATAAGACCAAACAAAGATTACAAAACATCACTTTTCAGAGGTGTTTCAACAGTTTCAAATGTTTTCGATTAAACTTTAGAATTTTCAAATTTTTGATGATATAAAGACATAAAATGAACAAAAAGCTTCCATCATTATTTAGGCAAACTTTCTGTTATTAGTGTTTGTGTGATATTTTGAATTTATTAATCATTTTAATGGTGTATTGATATTGTTTTGTTTAATGTGTTCAAATATGTTTATTAAAAATGTCAGAATTCCATGTGGGCGGTAACTAATAGGCTATCCAACTTCCTTTAACATATCTTTGTCTCTTTCTATCGAGTCAGTATAAAGTCAACAATACTGACTACACTGTTTCGCAAAGGTACCTCTCCATGTATATTCTTACTCCAAGATGGAATGTCTAATTCCGCTGTCTTTTGCATCTGCCTTGTCCAGAGGTGGCAGACTCTTACATCAAACTGTCGAGTTGCATCCTGCACCAGGCTACTCTGGAGCAACCTCCCATGGAGAGATTCCTCACCAAGGTCTCGGAGACCTTCGAAAAATGCCGCGTGAGTACTGCATCTTTCACTATGTCATCTATTCAGCACATTTGCGTTTTGATTTTTACATATGTGACGATAGTGTGTTTGTTAGAAATTAACGATTTGACTTGATGAACAGAAAATCGAGGGCAGAGTGGCGACAGACCAGGACTTGAAGCTGGCCGACACCTTCCGCTATTACCAGCGGGATTCGCACGCCGCCAAATGTCTCCTTGTCCGAAGATTGAGGTAAAACATTACATTACTACCAACAATAATTCTTTTGTAACTTTTTTAATTAATAATAACAGTGATACTTCACCTCAAGTGCACTTTACACTAAATTACCTAAGCTAATATAATAATGAGAATATTTGAAATTAATGTTATATCATCCCTGGAAAGGTAAAAGGGCCGAAGCGCCATTTTGGAAAGTTTACACCAGAGCACTTCAAAGTTTTTTTTTTTACAATTAAATTCATAAGTCTTCAGTAATATATTTTGGTGAATATATTTTATATGGCTGAAGGGCCACAAAAGTCCAAACAAATCAAACGAGAGTCAAATCATTCGATGCAGAAAAAAACTGATCAAAATTGCATGTTTAACTAATTTTTCACCTAAATGTCGCTTAAGCCCTTTTGCCTTTCCAGCGATGATATGTACCACTAATCTTAATAGTTTATATGAAGAAAGTTGACTGTTTATTAAACATATCGCTGTGATCCACAAGTCTAATGATAAGGGTATATTTTTACTTAACTTTATTTAACTCATTTTTGATTGATGATAGTTGCGGTTAGGATATCTTTCACTGCGCAAAAATGATGTTGATTTTATGTTCCAGATGTCTCCAGACATACGAGGCGGCCAATCGAAGCCTTGAGAAAGCCAGGGCTAAGAACAAAGACGTCCATGCTGTAAGTCACAAAACTTATTCTCGTTCCGATTTAATCAACTTAACTATTACAAAAAAAACATTATATCTATTTAAGTGTCAAAAAAAATCTTCTTTTTCATGTCACTTACTATTGTTAGAAGAAAAAAAACGTATTGCTCTAAAAATTATCCGATTTTCAAATTTTCTTTCAACGTTCTTTCTACTAA
Source organism: Drusus annulatus (assembly GCA_022651775.1). Classification (NCBI taxonomy): domain Eukaryota; kingdom Metazoa; phylum Arthropoda; class Insecta; order Trichoptera; family Limnephilidae; genus Drusus; species Drusus annulatus. The sequence continues at coordinate 92,579 of JAGWCC010000611.1, forward strand.
GCTTTAAATTTGTATAATATAACATAAAAATAGAACACAATAGTTTATTGAAAACGAAAGTCAAAGAAAAAAGGAAACAAAAAGAAAATTATGTTTGACACAAATGTTTTCCCACACAAACTCCATGCAGTCCCTTTATAAACTGTAGACAAATCTAATAGGATCTCTTTACTGCGCTGCCATCCTTATTGCTGGATACCACGCATTACGCTTAAATTACGCCTTGGTCATTTTTCTAAACCAAAATTCATCCTCAGTGTTGATGATGTTGAAGGTATTTCATGAAGATTTTTAACACGGAACATGAAATATTAAAATTAATTTTAATATATTTGAATATAATAAAACGTGAATACGTACTCCACACGCACAACTGCCACAATCGCTAGTCAAGCGTACACTGACGTGTGAAGCGCTGTCGTGCTGTGGCGCTTTTGGACACTATAACAGTTTACATATTTGTCTGATTATGTAATTTTGTCTTCTTGTTCACCGCTAGCCTTTGGAAGTTCAAGAGGTATGTATTTTTAATTAAAAATAACTAATATTGTTAGTTATTATTCCACTCCTAGGCTCCAGACAGGAAAATAAAATTAATATTTATTCAAGAAAGAATTTTGATATTTAAAAATGTTTGATATGCTTCACTAAGAGTAGGATAAAATTCACCTTACTTTAGGCATAAAGACTTGTCCACCACACAGTTTTATCTGTTTACCTTTTCAGTGGTGATGAACATTGGTCTAATAGCATACAGGTACAGAAATGTACCGTTGCGTCTATTTTAACTTTGACCACGTTGCATGTTACCCCTTTTGTTCACCTCTACGGAATGTTATTTCTCATCTCTCGCTCATAGGCAGAACAAGCCCAGACGGCAGCCTGCACCAGGTTCGAGGCCATGTCGGCTCGGGGTCGAGAAGAACTCCTCGATTTCCGCGCCCGGAGGGTGCAGGCCTTCAGGAAAAGGTAAACTAATCATTTATTATTCCATTTCGGTCAACCTTTGCAATGACAGATTCCATTACAAGGTCCAACTTCCGTCTTACCTTGCTGACTGTGAATTCGTAATAACTCACTTGTGTTTTGCAAAATTATTTTTTTGGCAATAGAGAAGTTGAGTGAAAAATATTATGACTTTAAAAAAATATGTGCATGTAGATCGAAAAACACAGATTCTGAATATATATGTATATTTCCATATTATTATTCCCAGAATTAATAAACCCTTCTTGAAAATTAGTTAAAACGCCATAAAATAGAAACGCTTCATATTAGTCGAACGTCAAATGTACCGTTTTCAAATGCGATGCGATGCCGCTTGAAGTAAATGGCGGTGAACCATTTTTTACGTAAAATTTCATTTCTTGGAATGATTGTAAATTGCAGTAATGCTTGTATTTTTACACATTAGTACGATGCAATAGCAAGACGTATTATCTCCTGACATTTTATAAGGTTTTGTTAAATTAAAAGCGGTAAAATTGAAGAAAAAACACAAAATAACAAATATGCAACTGACAGCTGGATAACGACAATGTGCGATGTCAAATATAAGTACCGTGTGGTGCCCCTTCTGAAGGTACAAAACGCGTCACGCACCCACCCCGCTCCTTACCTCTGAGATATTGCCGTTTTGGCGGCGTGTACAAAATTCTAACTTTGAGAATTAATTTAACTATAAAAACTAACTTAAAAAAAAAAAAATATACCTATATTTAAGTTTGAAGGTGGATATTGATAAAAAAATATAAAAAAAATGGACTTCCTTATTACGCTATCTTCTCAGATAATGTGTTTATGTATTTTTTCAAATTGTGTGTCAATGGTATAAGTGGTTTTTCTGGAATAGCTACTTATGTAAGGAAAAATTGTTTTTTTTCCCTCATGTTTTAAAAAAAAGTTTGATCAAGAAATGTGAAGATTTTTTTGTTGTTTTGTTGTATTTTCGTGTGGCTGAATACATTTCCTTCCAAATGAAAATAAAATTGCACGGTTTTCCTGTAAATACAAACAGTAATGTCATTTGGAAAATAGATTTTTTTCAGCCGTACTAACGTAAGCAAACTTCAAATATTTATTACTCCACTTGTAGCGAACTTAACGCAATGCAAAATATTTCTATGGATTTATTATTTTGTTGACAAGCGATTACGGTTCATTTAAATATGCAAACAACAGGTTTTAAACTATAAAAACCTGAAAAGATAATGATTTTATATGATACATCAAAGATAAGTGTGACAGATGGGTGCTGTGAGGCATTCAGCACAGTCTTGGTGCACAAGTTCGCCATTAGCGTCATTTAAAAAAACATATTTGGTACATTCCAGAGTAGTAGATACTCGTAGTGTCGCCTGGTGAAAGACCACCATTCATAATCGAAACATTGCTTGAAATGGCTTTAGCCATATTTGGTGACCAGATCTGAATAGCCAGATGCCTCTCAACAAAAATAATAATAATAACAGTGAACTTATATAGCGCAGTTTTGTGATGTTTCACCTCAAGTGCGCTTCATACTAAATTAATTATGCTAATAAGATTAACTAACAAGGAGAAAATAATACATAATATGTATACAAATTAAAACTATCTAAAATCATGATCGTTATCATAAATCATGAGAAAAACAGGTTCAGATATGGGTATAACAGTGCATGTGTACATCAACAGATTAAAAAAACAATTTACCAGAAGCTAAGGGTATAAAAATTCAGATGAAACGTATGAATTCATATTAACATATTTGTCAAATCAAAGAAAAGGAAATTAGATTGAGGACAGTTAATATATTGGTACTTAAAGCATTAATATTCAAGTATTATAAACATTAATATCCAACCTTCTTCTTCCCCATCTCCTTCCCCTCACCACTATCTCAGCCTCACAACATACCCCGATTGGGGATGCCATAGTCCCACTAGCTCCAGACGGTTGGGAACAGTTGGGACCTTTGTGCGGTATTCACATATAATTTAAAAATATATGTGTATAATCTTTTGAACATTTTTTTTCTTTGCCTTCCAGCCTCGTGGAGATGGCTGAGCTTGAGATAAAGCACGCCCGCGTACAGCAAGAACTATTCCGTCGATCCCTCATAGCCCTCCAGGAATGTCAGTAGTACCAGTAAAGGCGCTCCGCCGACAGCCCCCTTGCGATCTCTCTCTCTCGCTCATCGAGGGCGCACGTGACAGAGGGAGAGGCGGTAATGGCGTTCTCGGCGGCAGGATTCTATCGTACGTATTGTCGCCAGTGACAGACGCCACCATTGTCCAGTGGCGGAAAGCGGTTTTATTTCTGTGGAATTCAAAATGTCCGCTTTACGAATTCCACCAGTAAGCGAAATGGTTAATATACATAGCCTGTAAAACTCTTGTATTGTTGGTTTCCAAAATTATCAACCTTAAACCATTTCGTTTTCGTGGTAACCAATTTATAAAATGGCGGACTTTAACCATCTTGTTTCCATCGTAACTGAAATGGCCAACGTCAACTATCTTGTTTCCATGGTAACCAAGACAGCCAATTTTATGGGTCTTGTATCTGTGGTTACCAAAATTAGTAATCAAAACTGTCTTCTTTCCGTGATTATAAAAATAATCAGCTTTAAAGGTCTTGCTTTCGTGGTAACCAAAATGACACTAAAAAAAATTATACCGGTCTTGTTTTCACGGTAACCAGAACTGCAAATTACAATGGTATTGTTTCCATGGTAACCGAAATAGCCAATTTTTAGTGGTCTTGTTTCCATGGTGACCAAAATGGGCGATTTTTGTAGTCTCGTTTCCATGGTTACCAAAATGGCTACTTTTAACCATCTTATTTCCATGGTAACTAAAATGGTTGACTTTAATGGTCTTGTTTCTACGGTAACCAAAATGACTGACTTTAACCGTCTTCTTTAATGGCAACCAAAAAAGCCCATTGTTTTGTTTATCTTTTCACGTTATCCAAGATGGCCGACTTGTTTCCATGGAAACCAAGGTGGTCACCGCTCCCACCAATTAATGGTAATTTCCTAGAAATTTGGTTGCAACATTCCACTAACATAAAACTTCAACTGAAAATCAACTTTCCTATATTATGTACTGTTAATTTTTCTTTTATTCTAAAGTTTCAGTATAATTGTCATTTTAAAATATTGATTTAATGTTTCAAAATGATGAAATATGATTTTTAAAAATATGATAAAAAGGACGTTTTTGTTAAATTTCATTTAGGCCTGGTTGTTTGAACCCTCGTCAACAAGTGCCGCGGTTTTTAATAACGTCAAATGTGACGGGAGTTCGAACACCTGGGCCTTACCATGTTCTTTACTATCAATATTTAGATTTTTTGTTTAAATATATTTTGTAATCTGTATTGTTAAGAAATATCATAAAAATACATACCTACACACTGATCTTTGTTAAATTAAAGATCTTTTATATTTTTTAAGTTAATTATTTTTTGGTTCTAGTATATAAAATACTAACATGAACAATTAATATTAATTTTTTTAAGACAGTCATATTGTCAGTCAGAAATGAAAGTCAAAGAACAAAATTATTAACACATTATTTTCAAATATAAATTTAATGTAAAAAAAAAATATCCGTTGAAGAAGTAACTTCGGATTTATTTTTTGTTTTTATATTCTTAAGAAAAAAATAATGGATCAAGATTATAATTTTATTTATCTTGTGAAAGAAAAAATGTATATTTTAGAAAATATGTAACAAAGCGGTGCAAGTAAATCTTAAATATAAAATTATCCCAAACAAAAGTCACAACAACAAAAAAAATCATTGACTTGCACCGCTCTTATTCTCAATAAGTCATTGAAAAATATATATATTATTTCCTATTTCGTGACTGAATATATAGTTAAATATTGTCAAATATGTCAGTTTGGCAGTTTTTTTTCCTATTTTATACTTATAGTTAAATTAATGTTAGAAAAGTTTTTATTTTCAAATGCAAAATGATGCTTAAGTTTTTTTTTTGTCGTAAATTTTTGTCTATGGCATTTTCGTAGAGTTAAAAAAATATATGTTTTGTATTTTATTTTTAAATGTCAAGTCTATGATTATTTTGCGTTTGAAAATAGAATATCGGTGTTTATTATTTCATAGAGTAAAATTTTTATAGCAGGTGTTCGGAAATTTTGAAAATATTTATTTTGAAAATGTTGTTTTTTAAAAAATATTTCCAAAATTTCTGAACTAGGTCTCATAATTAAGTTTTTTTTGTATAATAAATTTAAAATTTTATATTGGTCATCTATGTATGTAGATGAAAATAAATTTATATATTCATTTCATGGAGTTGTTTTATTTATGTTACGCTACACAAGAGCCTCGATTGACAGAGCGAGGTTTCTATTACAACCCCAATGGTTGAAGATTCTTAAGATGAAAATATACCTTACTAATTGTGGTCTTAAACTAGGGTGATACTGAAAATACCCTACTCCAAAGAAAGCAAACTTAATCTGCATGGCAGCTTCTATAGTGTTGAGATATCGTGGGTGTGTTTCCTGTTCATTTTAAAATGTGATACTGTAAAAAGTTGGAAGAAAGTGGGGGAAGGGTTGGCAGGTACCTGTGTATTAAGATCTGTTCACTAAACAAAGCTAAAGTTATTTCAAGCAATGCTTCAATTCAGAATTGTCGTCTTTCACCAGGGCGATACTGGGAGTATAAATAAAATATAATACATTTTAATTTATGTAAATTCTACATATGATAAAAACCCATATAATCAAAAATTATTTTCATTTGCCCATTCCAGGATTTGAACCCGCGACCTTCTGAGTCCAGAGTCAAGGAGCTTACCACTTTACTTCAGAGGTGTTTAGAAAATGAATAATATGAATCGTTTAAAAATCGAAGATGCTTTCAGTATTGTCATGGTGAAAGACAACCATCAAGAATTGAAAAAGCATTAGCGACTAGATCTGAATTGTCAAGCTCCACCAACCTACCAAATTCTCCAATATTGAGGGTGAAATATTCCCACTGGCTCCGGTAAGTTTAATCTTTGTGTTGGAATCCAATTTAGAAAACAGAATTGAAATTTGTGGTGCATCATTTTCTCTGCATACCTCTGCAAGCAATCCATAACAATGTATAATGCATAGATGCGTTGGGTGGTTTCAATGTCATAAAGACTAGAAGAAATCCACACATAATAGGCTATTTGTTTTGATTCTCCGTCGTCATGGTAACAATAAATACATCAACCCTTAAATAACACAAAAAAAACATCCCTCTGAATCAGTTTGCTCAAAGACAGTGGTACGGCGATCAGCTTCAAAGGTTTTCATATCAATTATACATTGAAACATGCCATATTTATAGCAATTAATTAAATTTAGTGAATTTTCTTCTTAAACAACGCAATAAAATGTGAAATAATCATGTTTATTCAATAAAACATGCGAAATATCTTTGAAAATTAGGCTAGGCAATCAATTCAGAGTGTTTCATGAACCAAATTTATAAATATTGATAGCAATTAATGATTTTTTAAAACTATGCTTTTGTTTTGATATCCGGGTCGTAAAATATTCACAAAAAAAAATAAAACACTTATTTTTATTTCTGTACTTGAATACACTTAAACTAATAAAATGTGAAATAACTTTAGTTTGTAGCTGAGTGGACTAACGCGTCGGGTTCCCACACGGGCGTCGTGGGTTCAATTCCCTGCTAGCCAAGTCCTCCGTCATTGCACAAGTAACACCTTCCGCTTATAATGACGGCAGTAGCGTTTTTCAAATATTGTCAGGTTATTTGTTACCTGAGAATGTTTGTATTTAAATTGACTAGGTTATTTTTATCAAGGTTGGTTACAATCACCTTCTTTTGGTGCCCCCTCCTATCGGAGATTGGCTATCATCAGTATAATATCCCCACATTGGGCGCCAAATGAACCGTTGGGCGTCAAATGTAACCTAACCTCTCTTTATCAGGAGTGGGATGTCATCTCAATCATATTTGGAGGATCCTTGTTCGTAAATAGTAAAAATCACTCAAAATCTTTCCTAGTATTAAGGAAAGAGTTTTTTTATATGTAACACTAATTCACAAATTACGAAGGTTTGTTTTTGTGAAAATATACATAATGTTTTCGGTCTTCTTGAACGATGAAGAAAGGTCGGGATGTTAAGTAGAATGCCTCCCTGGCGATGGTCATGCCGTAGAGCTCCTCGTCATTGTAACGAGGAGCCCCAGCAACGCGGTACAACTGTACTTGTGCCAGTCACAAGTTTAGAAACCGTGGAAAACCCACGAAAGTGTGGCATCTTGCTCTTTTATGTCTTCCATTACTCTTTACCTGGATTATTAATTGATTAATCTTTTGTGACATGTCGTTCCACATAATACGACCAATGTATCGCAGTTTTCTTCCTTCTTTTGTTTGTAGAACGATCTCTCGATTCGACCATTTAACAAAGATCTTCTAAATAATTCACCCCATCTGCCCGGGATGTTTTGCACCTATATATAAATATGTACATATAAATCCACATTTCAATGGCTTCCATCTTCCGTTTTAATGCTTGGTTTAGTTAGAGTTGAGTTCACAACGTCAACCCACAGGTTGCGTGTTCGATTCCTGCTAAAATGCTAAAATGTGTAATGATTATTTTTTTGTGCATTGTTAGTCCAACTGTTTTCTGCATTGATGTCAATTGTTGGGTACAATGAACCTCACAAAAATGAAATCTCTGGCATCATGAAATTTACTATTTATTTTTTTAATTTACGACTTTCACATCCAACAGCATTATGTTTTTTGAACATTTAACGCATTGTATTGGGTCATTTCAAAGAAGTTTGGTAGATAAAAACGAATATAGAATCTAACTGCTTTTCATTGTAGTATTTACTGAATGCCTAAAATTGGGTATTATTTTGGGAAATTTCAACATTTTGATTTTCTTTAATCCAACAGTCGCAGTTGATGCATACATATGTGATTTCTATTTACGTTTCTGTGTGCAACAGTCGCAAATGTACATGATTGGGCGAACTACGGGATTAATAATACATTAACATCGAGTTGCGTAGTGTGGATGAGCGATGAATTGGTTATTCCAAATAATCATATTTTAAACTCCATCTATTGTCATTAATTTGATATATCCACCGGATTCGTCTAATTATTTGACAGTCAACGGCAATTTCATAGCGATATTTTGACATCCAAACAATTTTACCTACTTATTTATGGATTTTTCATTTGTAGAACTGTTTGTCAATAGTTTGATATAATGTTATTTAACTTTTGAAGTAGTAAGCTGTTTTATGGTTTCTGCTCCTTTAATCAACGTTTCGGACACTATTGCAGTGTCCATCATCAGGGCAGATGATAAAATAAGAAGTTTAAAGTGATTGATAGTTGAAAATTTTAAATATTATATTTCTTTCTCAATTTTTCAGATGTAGCATTGCAAGTGTTTTACTTCATGCATAAAATGTGGTTAAATAAAATTATTTTTAATATTGAAAAAAAGTGAAGTTAATTTTAGTTAAAATGGCCGTGATGCATCACAATGTGATTGGGGTTGTTATGGCAATACTGTTATTGTTGTTTCAACTGCCTACGGCAACACCTAAATGGGTGGAGGGACACTTGAAAACCACCAAGGTAAGTAATATTAATACAATTTATATTTATGACGGTGCCACACGCCTCTGATTAGGTCAATATTAGAGTTAGACACAGTAGGCACAGTGTAAAAGGAATTTTTCATAATATAAGTACCACGATAAATTCCTAAAAATATATGCGGATTATTTTTGCGATTATTCGCTAAATGTTAAAAAATAATTACATAACTCATTATTCATGATCAAATATAACAACAAAAAATTATAGCTTGACAATCTTTACCTTATAGTTGGCCAAAGGAAAAACTAACGAACAAATGAACTATTTTTAAATCCATAGAAGTTATAAATTTACGGCCTCCGTGGTCGAGTTGTAAGACGCTCGACTACGAATCCAGAGGTCGCGGGTTCGAACCCAGCCTGCGCAGATAAATTTTATTTTATTGGTATGTGTCATAACACATTTAGTTAATATAAAATGATATTTAGTATATTTGCAGCACGTTCCAGAGTGGTAGGTACTCTAAGTATCGCCCTGGTGAAAGACCACCATTCAGAATTGGAAAGTTGCTTGAAATGGTTTTAGCCATCTTTGGTGACCAGATCTAAATAGCCAGGTACTTCCCGACCTTCCTCTTCCCCATCTCCTTCCCCTCTCCACTACTTTCAGCCTCACAACATACCCCAATTGGGGATGCCATAGTCTCACTGGCTCTAGACGGCTGAGAGCAGTTGAGACTCTTGTGCGGTATTCACTGTAAAAAAAAAGTTTATATCCACAAAATATACACTAGCGACGCCATTTCATTTTCAAAATAGATTTTTTCAGCCGTACTGACGTAAGCAAACCTCAAATATTTATATCTCTACTCGTACCGAACTTAACGTAATGCCATCTATGTATTGATTATCTTGTTGACAAGCGATTACGATTCATTTAAATGTGAAAACGACAGGTTTTAAAGGATAAAAACTCCTGAAAAGATAATGATGAATGCCTGGTTTAAAAAAGCACAAAAAGAAAGCTCTAACATATTGTTTTTTCCCCTTGTTAACTTAATGCAGAAACGTCCATGGAAAAGTTTTTTGTTGGTTAGATAAATGATTGATATAATGTTGTGAATGTCAATATTTATTTTTAAATGCCTGATGTTGCATCAAACTATGCTGCTGTTGAGATGTCCTAACTTTTCCAGAACTGGGCGTTCCTGGCGAGGTTCTGTTTCCTCTCGTTCGACGGCCAGTTCGAGTACCAGATAGAATTCAACCGAGAGATCGGACTGCCCAACCTGCTGCTCTACTATGACGAGGAGAGCCAGTGGCCCAGCGTCTATCACAGCAAGAAGGTAACATGTTTTCCGCATCCTAACCCTAACCTCAAATATCCTAACACACTGTTTGCGGGCGGTTTTTTCATCAATCCACTTTTACTCGAGGGCCTTCGTGGTAGAGTGGTAGGGCCTTCGACTACGAATCCAGAGGTCGCGGGTTCAAACCCGGCGTGCCCAAATAACTTTTAGAATTAAATATAAAAGTAACATTATTTGACTATTTTAAATCAATCCAGCCCCCTGCGAGTGCCCATGGTGGTAGATACATCCTGGTGAAAGACCACCATTCAGAATCGTTGCTTGAAATGGCTTTAGCCGTGTTCGGTGATCAGATGTGAATAGCCAGGTACTTTCCAACTTTCCTCTTCCCCATATCCTTCAGCCTCACAACATACCTCTATTGGGGATGCCATAGTCTCACTGGCTCTAGACGGTAAGGAGCAGTGGGACTCTTGTGTGGTATTAACTATAATTTTTATTTTTAAGCTTCACAGAATTATTTTTTTAATTTTCAAATTTGCTTCACAGAAAAACCAAAATCTCATTTCTCCTAATCCACTTCTGATCTCTACAACGGGTTTCGGCGTCTTCCGAGCGGTTAGTTGAGGTTAGGTTAGGATAAAATAACTTAACCTGACATATCCCCTCACCTCACATAACCTAACTTATTCAATAAACTTCTCTAACTTATCTGTACAACGGGTTTTGGCGTCTCCCGAGCGGTTAGTTGAGGTTAGGTTAGGACAAACTAACCTAACCTGACATATCCTCACCTCACATAACCTAACTTATTCAATAAACTATTCTACCTTAGCTGAACGAATGAAACCAATCCAACATAACCCTACTTTCTTCACATTTTACTAAATGTTATTGTCACTCTTTTCAGAGCTGCGCAGAACGGGAGAGAGTCCTGAACACAGCGGGACAGAACCAGATCATCCCTCTCTCGCACTGGTATCCTGAAAATGAATTTTCCGGCTGTGTCCTGAAAAATATCGACCAAGATGTCACCAACGTCAGGTATTAATATTTCTTCTTATTCGGTCATTTTATTCTACGATTGTCCTGAAGACAGCCAACCTCCTATGAGCATCTATCAAAAAATCAGTTTCATTCTAGACTGGGAACCTTTGTTATAGTTTTATCATATGTCCTGGCAAAATCTATCAAACGGTGAGCTCTGGCATCATGAAATTTGCACAGCTTTTTTTGTCTGGAATTTTTAGTTAAAAAATATTTTCTATTTTTTCATTTCTATTTTCAGCTTGTAGCCTCATTTCCATCATGAGTTATGAAGTTTTGAACATCAATTAAACTCTCAAAAAATTGTGGATATGCGGAAAGAATACAAGACTGATGTAAGCGTGATGAATAGGATCAAGAAAAGGACGCTTAGATGGTTTAGGCATGTAGAGCGAATGAACAAAAAAGAAAGGAGTGTGAAAAGAATGTATGATGCAAAAGTGAATGGAAAAAGAAGTCGGGGATGCCCGAGAAAGACATGGCACGATCGAGTGAATCAAATACTTGAATCGGGCCATGTCAAGAGTCACAGAACAGAAGAGTATGTATGAGACAATGTTTAATGGTAATGAAGCAAGGAGTGTGTGCCGAGACAGAGTTGTATGGCGGTCTGTCCTCTCTGCCTACCCCTGTGGAGAAACGGCGTGATGGTTAGTTAGTTAGTTTAAATTTGTCTATAAGAAAATTGTAAGGACTGTTAAATCGTGTGAAACCGAGTAGTAAAATTTAAATTTGTAGATCATGAAAAAACCTTCATACCTCATAATTATTTCTGATTATGTTGACTTTATGTAGTTCTGTTGTTAAGTTCAAAACAATATACTTAAAAAATTATTCAAAACTTTTTCACTTATTATTTTTACAGCCCTGCGCCGAAACCGACGCAAAAAACCAAAAACAAAACAACGACGCAGAAACCAAAGATACCGATCGATCCGAACGCAACGACGCAGGACCCCCGATACTTTGACCAGTTTCTGAAATCAACCGAGGAGAGTTTTTACGACTCTTCGTCGACCGAGAGCGTGACTTCGCCCGGCCTGGAGCTGATGTCTGAAGATGTGCCGGTTGTCAACGATACCTCGAGCGACGTGGAGATTATCGAAGGGTACACGGAAGTTCCCTCGAATACCCACGAGAGGGAGGGAAACATCAATGATACGGATCTCGCCGCGAATTTGAAAGATGTAGAAACCTTGTTCGGGCCAGATATACAGGTAAAATATATATTTTTACTAAAAAAAAAAATATTCTCCCCATGCAGATTTTCTCTAATCGTATGCAAGACAACGGACTCAGAGTCAAAGCTCTGTCATCTATGCTACAGCGGTCTTTTAAATTTTTTGATTGTTTCTATTTTATCGCCCCTGGATCTACCGCTTGACGACCTTCGTGGGAGAGCTCTTTGGCTCTGGACTCAAAGATCGCGGGTTTGCCTAAATTTTACGACTACGAATCCAAAGGTCGCGGGCTCAAACCCGACGTGCGTAAATAACTTTTATTTAATTAATATGTGTCGCAACACATTTAATTCATATAAAATAATATAAAGTATATTTGCGGCACGCTCCAGAGTGGTAGATACCCGAGGTATCGCCCTGGTGAAAGACCACCATTCAGAGTCGAAACATTGCTTGAAATGGCTTTGACTGTGTTTGGTGATCAGATCTGAGTAGCCAGATACTTCCCAACCTTCCTCTTCCTCATCTCCTTCCCCTCCCCACTACCTTCAGCCTCACAACATACCTGGATTGGGGATGCCATAGTCTCACTGGTTCTAGACGGCTGGGAGCAGGTGGGTCTCTTGTTAATAGTAAAATGTGTTATTTCACATATTACAATAATATGTACATGGTATATTCGTGCTTTATTCCAGAGTGATAGATACTCTTAGTGTCGCCCTGTTGAAAGACCAATATTAAGAATAGAAACATTGCTTGAAATGGGTTTAGCTATGTAGAGTGACCAGAAATGAATAACCAACCTCCCAATCTTCCTTTTCCCCTTTTACTTTCCCCCGCCTACTTCCTTCAGCTTTATAACATTCTCCTAACACTGATAGCATAATTCCGCTGGCTCGAGCAGTCGGAATTCTCATGCAGTATCACATAAAAAATAGTTTAAAACCCTTTGAAAAGAGCGTTACATTGGTTAAAATTGATTAAAATATATATTTACCAAAAGAAATTTTATAATTTTATTTTTATTTAGGAGGGAGACATAATAAAGAGGAGCCCTTTACTAGAACAGCATTACGACAGAACCAAGACAAGGAAATTTGACCCCTCCCCGCCGAGGCCTAAAAGTGCATTTTCGCCTAGCAACTCAGGCCGGCTCATAGTCACTTGCCACAATGCGAGGCGATTTCGCTCTGTCAGAGAAAGATGGTGGTTCATCGCTATAAGCAACTGCGGAGAAAACAAAGTAAGAATTAGCTTTGATATTTGGCGATGCATTTGTTGAATTATTCCAATCTATCAGCACATATGATATCTATATTTATTGAATTATTCCAATCTATCAGGGCATTCAACAGTGTTGCCACACTAATTGCGAGTTTATTTCACTAATTGTAAGCATATTTGACGTAAACATTGTAAATTTCGAAAATTTCTGAAATAAAACATATTGGCGATGGGTTGTAAAACGGGATCTGTCATACGTAATTAACGAAATTCAATAAGCAACTCTGAGAGTATGATGTTTGTTGATAATTCCAGGGTTTGGATGTGAAGTACAGGTTCCTGATGACCAACGGCCCACCGGGAGAGTACTGGCACGAACACTTCTCAGCCGACGAGTTCTGTAAGTATGTTTTTATTTCATCTTCAGACAGTATCACAAATCACTTCTATGTTTTTAAAGAAAGACAAAGATTCCCGGATTACGAATAACCTGACAATATTTGAAAAAATCCTACTCCTAATATAATAAGCGGAAGATGTTGCTCGTGCAATGATGGAGGGCTTAGCTAGCAGAGGAATCGAACCCACGACGCCCGGGTGGAAATCCGAGGCGTTTAACCACTCAGCTACTAACTTTAAACTACTCATTTTCTGCTTAATTCTCCGCTGAAAGCTTGAACATTTCGTCCACAGATGTCCTCCCCATCCTGATAGCGTTCTCGTTTGGCTACCTGCTTGTCAGTATCGCCCTGGTGGTGTGCTCCGTGGAGTTGAAGTCACGACAGCTGCTTCACACCACCTACAAGCTGTTCCTCTTCTCTGTCGGGCTACAGCAGGTATGCACAATATGATGTTTAGTTATTTTAATTAAATCAGTATTCAAAGTCAATTTATTCTGAAACAGTGTTCCTAATTGATTCAGATTTTTTTATTGGACTGCTCAGCAATTTAAACGCCATAAAAAACAAAAAAACGAAACATTCTGGGGGAGCGAAAACTGTCAAACGGTGAGTTTAGAGTTGACATCATGAAATTTCTACAGCAAAGAACTGCTTCAAAGAACTACTTCTTTTGGCAACAGTTCGTACTTCATTCATTGTTTATTGAACAAATACTTCAATTGAAGTCGGTAGTTCATTATAGCGTTCATTCATTTTAATAATTTCATTTCATTGAACAAATATTTCAATTGAAGGTGGTAGTTCATTTTACCCTTCATTCATTTCATTAACTTCATGTCAATAACTTCATTTTACTGAACCAACACTTTAATTGAAGTTGGTAGTTCATTTTAGCTTTCATTCATTTGATTAACTTTATTCCATTGAAAGAAGTACTTCAATTTGAAGCAGTACCGTTGTGAAGGCATTGACATTTCAAAATGAAGGAACCAGTTCCAGTTCCTTTCGTTTTGAAATGTCTACCGACTAGTACGTGATTTTTGTGGCGAGGAACCGGTTCCAGTGCTTTCCAGTCCCAAAGAGCTACCGACTAGTACGTGCTTTTCTTTGGCGAGGAACCAGTTCCAGTTCCAGTTCTTTTGGTTTCCAAAACTCTACCGACTAGTACTATGTAATTTGGCAAGGAACCGGTTCCAGTTCTTTTTACTTTCCAAACTCTACCGACTAGTACGTGCTTTTTCGGCGAGGAACCGGTTCCAAAAAGAACTGAACAAACAGGCGGATAAATCCAAATCTCTTTTTCGAAGGGTTCATTTTAAAGAACTAACAATTCGTGAAGCATTCACAAAACATTGAAGTTTTTCCCAACGCTAGTAGATACCATTTAATGTGAGAAGAAGGGCGTCATAGATTAAAAAGTGAAATATTTGTTTATTCTGCAGATTGGCGTCTTTATGCAAGGCCTGTCTTATGTGAAATATGCAGTCAATGGCGTTGGAGGAAACAGCTCTAAAACACTTGGTAAATTGAAACATTCATATTATTAGGTCATTGATGAAGAACTTTCAAATCAGTTACAGCCTAATAAATAGTGGTATTAAGAAATGGAGGGCCCGGCAATAGTTTTTTAATTTTTTTATTTATTTAATAAAGTTTTTTTTTTACAATAAGACATAAGATAATGGTTACAATTTTTTGCACAGTGTATTACAAAATAAACATATAAACTGGTCCACACCATAAAGAACAAGGTTCTTGTGTTTGGTGAGGGAATTTTACTCAAATAATAAAATAGTGTTTTGTTTTTACAATACAGCAGAGAAAAATACTAAGTATTTATGTAAAATTAGTTATAATTATAAATGTTAGTACATAATGATAAAACTAGATTTGTAGAATAATAAGAAGAAAATAATTATAAATAGAAAAATTCTAATAACAATTAGGACTGTCAAGTTGTTTGATGTAATATTTCAATTTAAGCTGAAATTCGTGAATATTATACATAGTTTTTAGATTGTTAAAGTAAGTTATTCCTAGATAGAGGTAGGTATTTTGAGAATGCTTGAGAATGCTTAGTATTACATTTAAAATTGCTTTAAATGGAAACCAAGATAGTTCAAAAGTAAAAGGATGCAACTTTAAAAAATCCTTATGGTCTGAGTGTTGAAATTAGTGGTAAGTTTGAAAGGAAATGATTCTACGTCATATTCAAACGTAATTTAATATTCACACTTATTATTTCCTGTAAGCAAGATAATTTCACGGAAAAGTGTTTCGTTTTTTGTATTTTTTAAGTGTACATGTCAAAGAAGCTATTTATTAGATGTTAAATCAAAATAAAACTTCCGGGGAGAAATTCAAAATGCGAAAATACTTAGAACAATTTGAAAATGCGTTTTTCCCAATGTTTTTACTGTCAATTGTTAACAAACTGTCAACAACAAATTAGGGAGTCAAACATAACCTCACATCTGAATGTCAATGTACAATAATTTGTGTCAAAATTGATGTTTCCCTTTCTCAAATTTGTACATTTTATTGTCAAACTGCACTAAATGAAATAGTTTGACCGCTGAGTTTTGTGTAACTTGCAGGTCAGCTGTTATGCGGCCTGTCGGAGATGACTTATCTCCTGCTGCTGGTGCTGATGGCCAAGGGATACACCATCACCCGTGCCCGTCTCAAGGTCGGCTTCACCGTCAAGCTGACCATCTTCATGTGCTGTTACTTCATCACGTATATCGCGCTGTTCATATACCAGGCTCAGGTGAACTGTCTACCATTTAATAATAACAATCAATACAACTTATCATAGTGCACCCCACTGTTGAGTTTGGAAGTCACCTCGGTTTGGAACCCCACGTCGTTGGAAAAAATAGCCGGTTACTGGAACGGTCGATATCCTTTGTTCGTTCTTTTCGTGTCTTTTTGGGCGAGGAACCGGTTCCAGTTCTTTTCACTTTCAAATCTCTACCGACTAGTACTTTTTTTTTGGCGAGGAACCAGTTCTAGTTCTTTTCACTTTCAAATCTCTACCGACTAGTATTTTTTTTTGCGAGGAACTTTTGTCGATTTGCTAGTACTTTTCGAAAAAACACCAGGAACCTGTTCCAAAAAGAACTGGATAAATAAACAGTTTTCGGTGGTCACCGGTAACTGGAACTGCAAACGCGACAGATGGTTAATAAAAAAATTTGGGGGGGCTCTAGAAAAAAAAAATCTGAGCAAAAAAAAAGTGGGCAAAAAAAGGTTTAGAATCTATGATTTAAGAGATTCCTATCTTAACGAACAAATTGCCGTCTTTGGAGCACAGATGTCAGGTAGAAATGCTGTCCTTGTTCTACTGGTATTTCAATAGAAAATACTCTGAGTAACTTGCGTCATTGATCCTTTTGGCACAGTCGTAAAACATGCCAAACGCAACCAACCTTTGTACACAGTTGACATTTGCCACATAATAATGGGTCATTTCTACGACTTATTATTGTTTTCAACAGTTAAAGCTGTGGAATGATTTGTAGCCTCTGTGTTTCCTCCCTCCTACAGCGCGGGTTTCAAGACCCAGGTTAACTTCTTCCTTTTCTCAAAAATATCCCCCGCACATCATCCCCAGTTATCATCATCACTGTGTGGAGTTCATTTTAAGTCCGTTATTATTTTATACAGTTTTCACCCTAAATTTGAGCAAAAATAATTCCAAACAATTTTCACATTCTCAGCTGTCGTCTGTGCTGTAACGAGATATTGGATTTTTACATTAAATTTAGCCTGGTCATTTGCTGTTGCGAAATGAATCGTATGCTTTTAACATGTACACAGGTTGTTAAACATGATAAACCATCTTTATAAAGAAAAGAAAACTATGCAATAAGGTTTGTCTACTGTCCACTGCACACATAACCTAAAACTCTCCTTTACCAACAATTGCACTCTGTCTGTCAAGATAAGGGAATCCTCAACAGCCTGTTTTTGCAGTCAGAGTTTATTTTTAGGCATCAACATAAAGCAGTTGTATACTATGTGTGGGTTCTGTATACTCAGATTCGTTTGTTATTATTGTTTTATCCAAATCCAACATAACCTCACTTATACAATTTCCTTGCAGGAGTTTGACCCTGGCGAAGTGCTATACCTATATGAGAGTCCCGCTGGCTACGGGCTCATCGTCCTGAGGGTGGTGGCCTGGTTCATGTTTATCTACTCCATCATTTTCACCATTAAAAAGTACCCCGAGAAGGTAAGAAATTACAACGTAATTTTTTTTTTAAATTGTACCTACATAAGAAAGTTGTGCAATGTACCACCTGCATTTAGGTGGTGGTACCTGTCATTATGAATATTAAATAGAGACCGATGAATAACACTAGCGTTGGAAAAAACTTCAAAGTTTTGTGAATGCTTCACAAACTGCTAGTTCTTTATAATGAACTCTTTGCGGTGGACGCTTCGATTGAGGTCGAACTGAAATCGAAACGAACTCTCCAAAAAATAGTATTGGTCGGTCAAAAAGTACTAGCAAATCGACAAAAGTTCCTCCTTAAAAAAAAAGTACTAGTAAATCAATAAAAAAAAATGGAACTGGGGAAGAACCAGTTCCTCGCCAAATCTTTGTAGTCGACCTTCAATTGAAGTGTGCGCTGCCGCAAAATGGAGTAGTTCATTCATAGTCTTTGAAGTCAAACTTCAATTGAAGTGTGAACTGCTGCAAAATAAAGTAGTTCTTTGTAGTCTAATTTCAATTGAAATATTCGCACACTCAAAAATGTGTGAAGTGTTAACTGCCACAAAATGAAGTAGTTCTTTGTAGCAGTTCGCACAGAGCGGTTACAACGCTAAATAACTTGGAATTGTGAGACAGAGGATTTCAAAAATTTTCACAAAATATTTCAATGATTTTCGGGCAACACACCGACGCCTTTCAACAAATAACCGAACCATCTTCCATATGCGATTGTGAAGGGAGAAGTGGGGTGCATGGTTTTAAGAACATATTTGATTGCAGGGCGTGTTCTACTACCCCTTCAGTCTGATGGGCTCGCTGTGGTTCCACGCCGGGCCGCTGTTCATCCTGGCGGCCACCAACTGCATCGACAAGTGGGTGCGCGAGAGCGTCGTCACCGCCGTGCTGCTGTTTATCGCCTTTGCGGGGCATGTCTCCTTCCTAGTGAGCAACACTCACATTTCTGCATAATCACTTTGCGGACAATTGCGAATGGGATGCTTCGATCACAAAATAAACAAAACTGTGTATTGTCACCATGGTTAATCAATCTATATATGAATAGTTGCATGCAAAAATTGAAAGGTGTGTCGCCTTTGCGGGGCATGTCTCCTTCCTAGTGAGCAACACTCACATTTCTGCATAATCACTTTGCGGACAATTGCGTATGGGATGCTTCGGTCACAAAATAAACAAAACTGTGTATTGTCACCATGGTTAATCAATCTATATATGAATAGTTGCATGCAAAAATTGAAAGGTGTGTCGCCTTTGCGGGGCATGTCTCCTTCCTAGTGAGCAACACTCACACTAATCATGCTATGGGACTGGTCACAAAAATAAACAAAACTGTGTATTGTCACCATGGTTAATCAATCTATATATGAATATTTGCATGCGAAAATTGAAAGGTGTGATATAATTGTATACTAACATGCTAACTGTGTACTCTGTTCCAGCTGCTGACGCTGCCCACGTTTGCGAACAAGAACTTTCCGTACCACGTGCGCACCACGCAGATCGGGGTGATGGAGGTCGTGGGCATGGTGGCCGGCAACTCCACGGTGGATCACTTCTCCCACCACATCTACAATCCGCAGCAGTCTGTCATAATACCGCTCACCAGGTCAGAATGTAACCCCCTTACAATCCACTGTTTAATATAGCGGTCATCAACATTTGAACAAACGCTGAGGGGCCGAGGATCGGTGGTTAACAAGGACCTTTATTTTAAGTGATTAATGCCAAGAATTTAAAATGACATTGATGGCCGATTCAATGACAATGTTTAATGTTCGGAGCAATAATATACAAGGAGGGATAGCTTTGCGAAACAGTGTAGTCAGGATTGCTGATTTTGTCCTGACTCGGGCGTGACTAGGAATTTCATGGACACACCTTTTTAGATCCATTTATAGCACATGACACATCATCAAAAATATAGGATATAACCTTAAAAACTGTTGAGTTATGTCGCATAACAAAACGTAGTGGGTGGAGTCGACGGAGATGGAAAACATGCTTCCATACCTAAAAGTGGTGCGATATTATGTGACAACTTGTTTTATCTCTTTCTCTCTCACGGTTTACGACGTAAAAACCTGGAGAAAGTGATTTATCGTAAATTTGTATAGGTTGGGTAAAAATATATTACTCTCTCTACAAAGAGGGTTCAAACAGCGGGCCTTAGGAACAACCAATTTGTTCATCATTTTCTATTACTTGGTGCTTAAAGTTTTGTTGCTCAATTCATCATCTGATTATAAACAATAGATAAAGGATCCGGCTTGCTGCACATAATACTTAACATTAAAGGATTTTTATCACACTGTAAAGAATTTTTAATACATTATGGTTTACACAAGACATAAAATTTTAAGAACAGAATAAATAAGATTAACTAACAACAACATATAAGCTAAAGAAAGTTACATTTTATATTGTTGTAATTTCAGAAGGACAGAGGAATTGATGAACGGAGTCAACCACTACATGGCATCAGCTCCTCCCCTGCACACAATGTCATCACTGCAGAGTCCCGTCACCCCAAACTCCAACGGCACCCTGATCAGCTACATCAGTGGCAATATCCCCGACTCACTAACCATAAACAACACCAGCCAGAAACTGTCCGTCTCCACCCAACACAGCAACGAGAGCATAGACAATGCCTGTCAAAAACCTCTGACAGACGACAATCGATCCGACAGCTTAGAAAATCGATTTATCCCGCCGAAAATAATGACAGATCATAAACAAAATGGCAGCACTGACACAACTGACCCCAAATTAAATTCAGCCACAGAAGTGAATAAATTGAATGGCGGCGCGGCAAACAATGGATCGGTGTTTTCCATAGATAATCAGATTAAGGATGAAGAGGATTATTGTTACAAGGATGATCCAAACTATATTAAAGATATAAATAATCCGTTTTTGGTTGGAGCTAGCGTCAGGGCCAGCAGGAGAGGACTGTTGGAACCGATTGTGAGGAAAGATGCGTATAATGTGCCTCCACCCGTTTGGTCTTTGGCGAAGAATAGAAAGGCTGTGAGCGAAGAAAAAACAGACGGAAAGAAAGAGACAGATTTTCATCTTCAAGGAGTTATAGGTGAGATGCAGTCCTGATCATAAAAAATAACCAAATACTATAATCAATAATTTTCCTCAAAACTTTACCTTATATAAAGAATCTAATAGTTTAACATTTATAATTTTAGCGTCCTTTCCACTTCCGCAAATCTCTCGCAGTGCCGGCCGGGCCAAGACTCCCTTCGAGGACATCCCCCAGAACCTGATGCACGAGGACGCCGCAGTGTCGGACCGAGAAGACACCTCCAGCAGCCCGGAGGAGAGCCTCCACATAATGCAGCAGGGAATAGGGGACAAGATTGATGAAACTCTCCTCGCACTATATTCAGATAAAAATAATAAATAAATAATAGGAGATTAAAATTTCAGACACGGTGTTGGAATATCAGTAATATTCTAGATACGCCATCGTCACCTCTATGTGTATGCTTGTCCACTGGTCACAATTTGATCAATAACTGAAACGGACAGGTAATGGCCGCTCAATGTTCAAAATGGGACTGAGCGTCTATTTGGTGGTCATCAAATCTAATGGGGTTTTATGCAACCCAAACTCACAGTTTTCTTTAAAATGTTGGATATAAATTACGCACCTAATCTTAACTATAAAGCAGAAATCTGTGCGTATGAAATTTGCACAGCTATTTCTGTCTGACATTTTGAGGTCAGTGCAACTCTTTTCAGCTCGCAACGACATTTCCACCAGGAGCTACGGAAATTTAAAGTATCCATTTAACTGTAAAAGAATAAGATTAGACGCCATATTGTTTGTTTTATGGTTATTACTTTTATTTGAGAAAAGACACAGTTGAATAAACATTTTGACATACATTTTACGTGATTTCTTTGTTGTTATTATAATTAAATAAACAACATTTGACAGTAAAATTGAGAAATAAAATAAACGATCTATTCATTTAGTTTCTGAGAAACACTAAGCAAAACAAATAAAATGTATATTCATAGATTAAGTTAAATAAAACTGTATAAAAATAATGTGAACAAAATAAAATAAAGAAACACAACATAATATTCATAAAATAGAGAAAAAATAATTAAAGAAGCTAAAATATCTATAACACACAGCTGGGGTAGGGAGGTCATATTAACCTTCTGGTTTATTTTTTTCTAGTTTGCTTGACCTGTGGATAAATGGAAAATATCAGCGTCTAAAAATATGGTATTCTATTTTGTGCATGTTCTTTTTCCGAAAATGGATGTTGTGTGTATTTGATTGTTCAATAAGTAAAAAGAGTGATAAAACACAACAAAACCAGGTACAGGACAATATTTTATTATGGAACTGTACACTACCAAAAGACGTGTGCTGTGAGTATCTCCGTACTAGTGGAATTGATCAAACATCTTCAAATATCAAAATTCTTTCTCGAGCAGATAATCAATTTCACTAACCTGTCTGGGGCCTAGGAGTCGAAAGGTCTTACTTATCTTTTCTTATTGGTGATGCTTCAGTTTTCTTTCAAATCGTTAAAGACCATATTTCTAGGGATTTTCTGTTTAGTGGTACAACCTGAAGAATAACTTCATGCTCTAAATGTTTACTCGACAAAAAGCTGTCAACGATAACTTTATTTAACTGATACAAATTTATTTATTCTAAACATTTTTATAACCCGTTATTTAAAGTCTGGCGTACTTAATTATTATTATAATTAAAAATTATCTTCTTCATTAATTTATGTATTTTTTAGGTCAAATAAAGATTGTCTTTTGAGTTTCCTGTTTTATTCTTTTTTTATGCGGGATTTAGTATGTTAAAAATACAATATAAATAGTATAACAATGGATAATGTTTGGAATATGTTTAATATAAAATTAAAATTACTTGCCTGATAGTATTTACATACAGTTTGACACTAAAAAGTAGAAATTTGAGTAAAATTTGTCTTTACTTTGGCAACACCGATTTCGGAACAATTATTATTATAGTAAATACATTCAGGTGTAGGAATGTATATCCGAAATGAGACGTCACTGCGGTTCCAGTTACCGGAAACTGGCGAGGAATCGGTTATGTATCCGGTTACTTTCAGAACGGTGGTGGGAAGATTCATCGGTAAAAAGTTTCCGGGACAGGAATATCGTACATCTCTACTTGCATCTATCATCAGCTTACAATGTCACAGAATGTGCTCGGCCGATTGGTTATTGTTAAAACAAGCACAGTTTGGGTGACGAAACAGAGATAGACTATACAGCCTTCCCCTGAACTCCTCGTGTCCAGATAACATCTGCATCATATGGTGATCCAGTTGCATGAAGGCCTCTTCCACTCGTTTTTAACTGATGGGAAGAAGGAAAAAATCCATCTGCCCGTTGTCAACTTATCCCATCGCAGTTGCCATTCTTACAAAGTTCTTTCACGCATCTCTTTCAGTTGTCCGTGAATGGAAACAGCCAGGGCTCAGTTGAACTCCCGCCTTGATATAGAAATCTGCCCGAGGCATATAATAATATCATATGGATTTGATATCAGTGTAAAAGTAGTTATTACAGATCGTTCGCTATAACACAGGGACATCCTAGCATGGCAGATGAAAAGGTACTTTTCAAATTATTAAAAAAACCTTATTTACATGTGATCAAGAATAGATATCCACATATTGTATGTGCACCTGGACGAAGTGGATATAGTGCAATATTATACTCCAATACTTCTTATATTTAATTTCACATAATGTTTTTTAAAAATCTAGATAACACTCCGTTATTTTATATGAAATTTAATTTAATTTTTTTTGTGAAACATCACCTCAAGGGCGCTTAGATAGAGGTGATAGAGGGTTAAAACTTAAGTATTTCTGCATTTAAGATGTAATTTTTGGCAATTAATGGCATAACAACATTTCTTGTTATAACCTACTAACATATTTGTACAAATTAATCTACAAGTTCCCTTCTTATTTAAATTATTTTCGAAACATTTCAAACCAGTTAAAGGTTAATTAATACTTATACCTTTTAACCCAATGATGAGACTTATTAATTAAAGAAATTCGAAATTGAATCCTGAAAACCTATCAATTATAGAAAAAAGCACTCACTACTTTGAGTTGATTCTCTTCGACTGGAGGCTGAAGGCCCTACCTCTCGAAGATACCGCACTCGAAGCACTGATAATCCAACCACTATAATTCACTTTGAAAATATACAATATTAAAGAAGTTTTTACTATTTTTAAAAAACTATCACACTTTTGTAATTATTTTATGAGAAAACCATTTATTTCATACGCAATTTTCGATTTAAAGTAAAACACTTGTAGTAGAAGGTGGTTATGATTTATTGTAAATATTAATAACTCAAATAATTCGTTAATCAATGTTATGTTTTTTTTAACGAGATTTTTGACGTATTGATCGTATTAAAACACTCCAAAAATCTTGGAAAAATTAATTTTGGATACACGCAATTTAAATAGTACAATAAAAATAATTTACTTAAATCTATCACCCACAGACGACCGACTTAAAGAACGGCGCGTTGACAACTGACTTAGAATCGAGCTCGCTGCGCGTTGCACTTCATGGTAGTTGTCGCAGGTATGTCCCTTCCGTATAAACTAAAAATAGGGGTGACATTCATATTTTTTCCAAGATAAATGGAGAATTCAAACCATTGTAACTTTAATACTCATTTAGATGAAATTATTGAATATTTGTTACGAACTTGCGATTATTGATCATAGAACAACAAAAAAGTATTTTTTTATTGTCGAAAGTTTTTAAACCAACATGCATAAATTTAAAGATGGTTGATATATGAGACCGGCGAAAAATTGGTTATTTATCCAGTTCATTATGGAACCGATTCCCAGTGGCGGAAAATTTCATCGGTAAGATTAAAAAAAAAAAATCGGTGCCTCTAAATATATTTTATTCATGGGAGGGGAGGGGGGATATTCTGGTGCCGCTCATCTCTGTCAGAAAAACTACTGGAACCGTGTTCTTTTTGTCACAATATTTTAGGAAAAACCAACAGGTTACAAAAATAACTTGCTCATATCGTACATTTTTCAGATTTAACAGAAAAAATGGCAAAACAATATTTTTGCCTTTTATTTGAAAAGAAAAAAATTCAAGTGCGCGTCTCTTCCACACAGTTTTTTTTTCAAATCCCAATTTAATTTCTAATAAATGGCTTCTTATACCTATATTTTCCCTATCTCGATCACAAACCATAAAAAATTACAAAGTTCAAAAACAAATGTAGAGTCAACTATTTTATAAAAGTATTATTAATTTGTAAATATGTGTACATAATGAAAAAAACTGTTCACTCAAACCAGTGTTTCAAAAAATTACATCCTCTTACTTTTGATCCATCCTGTTACTTATTGTTTACTGTGCCATTTTAGGCAATTTAACCAATTACAGCGCCTTCCACTTTTTTTAAATTTATTTTTTAGATGGTAGCTTCGTCTATAAAAAAAAATCTGTCCGCTAACAACAACTACTGTCACTGTGAACCGGGACCGCCGACAAACATTAGCCAGCGTGACGTCAAAGCGGTCTTTCCGACTTTCCGAGGGTTTTGGCGGAAATTTAAAATACGGATCATTTAAATTGTTATAGAAAATTTATTCCTCAATACACAAAGAAAATAAAAACTTATATTCAAAAAAATATTTTAGATGAATTAAAAAAACGACTATAAGCCCAGTAGGCTGGTCTCCAACTGCCAATTAAGCTTGTAGATCTGTATCGAGAATGAGTGATTTCTCGTTAACAATTCAGTGAATGAAGAAAAGACTGGTGAGAGGGGTACTTTTCTATGGCTTCCCTTGAATTGACATTTACTTTTACGCTTTCTTATCTATGGCTGTTGCGTTATGTTTTGCCAGTTTGTCAAACAATATAATCTAGCATCGAATCTCGTAGCTTTTATTTATCTCAATACACTTAATAATGTGTTAAAGTTTATTTTTTACAATTGGACAAGTTCAAACTATACATCTATAAAATAAGTTTCGGGGTTTGTAAATGAATTGTTATATTCTTCATTTATTTTCAAAAGTTTATTTTAAGTTCTTCTTTTAAACTTGTTTTCGTTGTTTTGTACACATATTTTTACTTATATTTGTGTATCTCAGTTTTCTCTTAATCCTAAACAAACTTAATTTGTCATTTCAATTGATAAAATAACTGACATTTCAATACTAACATTTGCGTACCGTATGCTTGTTTATCTACGAATTTTCATAACAATGTTTTTTTCATAACAGTAAGCAAGTTTAGTATTATCTGCATCACAGTACGCTGAAAGGTGACAGAAAGCGTCGTTTGTTAGGATGCTCGACCCTTACGACAGTTGCGAAGCCATTTTAGATTTCGACAAAAAACAAAATGTCAGTCCCAACTCCCAGACCAAAATTCATCGAAGAACAGAAATTACCGGCGTTTTTTTAACGTAAACATCGCGGAAACTACTATTCTTTAGAATTGAGTTTGTTTTGAAATATTATTCGTAATGTTTGTCATGCTATTGGGAGTGTAAAAACGAAGTACCAAGTCAAACTAACAAAGTTTTCAAGGTCATGCATAAATTGTCCCAAGTGTTGTTTTCTTTAATATTGTTTGTTTTTACGCCATTCTGTTTGTTAATTTTTATTCCTCTCGAATCTAATTTAATTTTTATTTTTCAGTAATGCCCTCGCCCTTCAGGCCGCAATGTTCAATTAAGGTAATAATTATTTCTGGGTAACTAATTGTATTTAGAATTATAAATAATGATTAATTTTTGTGTTCCAATCTTGAAGTAACAATATATGGAGAGATAACTAATTTTTTTACCCAACCTATA
The DNA here is from genome assembly GCA_022651775.1 of Drusus annulatus. NCBI lineage: Eukaryota > Metazoa > Arthropoda > Insecta > Trichoptera > Limnephilidae > Drusus > Drusus annulatus. The sequence goes on from JAGWCC010000611.1 coordinate 119,483, forward strand.
CAGATTTGGGATTAATTTCTCCAGGTTTTTATGTCGTACACCATGAGAAAGAAAGAGACAACAAATTTTCCCGAATTATCACACCGCTTTAAAGTATTGTTAGAATGTTCTTCGTGTCCTGCATCTCCGTTGACTCCGCCCACACGTTATGATACTCGAAATAAATTGACATAACTCAACAGTTTATTAGGTTACATGTAATATATATATTTTTAACAATATTGTGAAAAAGTGGTTATACAAATAAATAAAAAAATCATTATGTCGACATGTGCTATAAATGGATGTATAAATACCCTAGCCACGCCCAGGTCTAGCCGAGTCAGGTAAACCTAGTAAAAACTGACTACAGTTCTCTCTACAGCGCCCTCTCTTGTATATTATTGCTCTGAGGTTCCAATATACGAGGCCCGTTCAAAAGAAAAGGTGAATTTTGAATTTTCGCAGGCAGCGGAACTCGGTCCTGAATAAGGACTTTTAGATATCTTTAATAAATACTTACGCCATGCTAGCTTTCTCGTAGAGCGTCATCGTGTTGGAAGTTCATTAGATAGGGGGTGAGAAACTTGACCTTCTTTTTGGTAGGGGAGGATTACAAATAATATACAAGGAGGAAATACAGAAATGAAAACTCTTTCTCTTTTGCTTAAGAAGGTGCCTTCGGTGAAAGGCTTATATTTTAGCAAAGGAATTTACGCTACTAGGAAAAGCTTTAATTCTTTGTGGACACCGTGAGCTTAAATGAAGTTAGGGGCATTATTTAAATCAAATTATAATTAACGATACCCTGGGCGATCGTAGTAAAATCGAATCGCGGATGTGGCTTAAAGCGTCGGCTGGATTCACGGATGTCCTGATGTTAGCGCCGGAGGGCCTGTTCAGGGGTGAGCACGTCCGTTACGTAAAACTGTCTAATACCAAGAGAGCTGGTAACCGCGCGAGAGCGCCCGGGTAGACTCCTGCCTTGAGTCTCCTCCCCTTTTGGGGTTGCCCGTTCGCTTAGAGTATACAAAAGGTAGCCCAAGCCAAGGCAGTGAAGTCAGTTTTGGACTTGTTTTTGATGATTTTAACATGACTCGGCGCAAATGGGCGTGGCTAAGACTAAGGCTACGGTATTTATACATCCATTTATATCACATATCGACATAATGTTTTTGTGTATTCGTATAGCCACTTTAACACAGTATTTTTATCAACAAAAATATAGCATCTAACCTAAAAAACAGTTTAGTTGTGTCAAGTTTAGTGGCAAAATAAAAAATGTGGGCGGAGTCCCGCCGTCAACCAGCGAAGATAGCCAGCTTAAGATCATTACGACAGTATATAGAAGCGGTCCAAGAAATTTGTTGTCTCTTTCTCTCTCATGGTGTACGATGTAAAAACTCGGAAAAAGTGATTTATTACAATTTCGGATGGGTTGGGTAAAACAAATTAGCTATCCCTCCATATATTGTTACTTCAAGCCCGTACGTAATAAAATAGAATGATTTTAATATTAGGTTGAGTACCTTAAAATATTAACAGACGGGGTTTAAAGTTAATCTTTACGAAAATATCGTTACATAACAGTACATTCGACTATCGTTTTTTTTTATGTTGGTACACATATGTTTATCATATGTTAGCATTATCAGCCATTTTGGATCAGTGGTTTGTTTTTGACAACTGGAAAGGTTACCTTAAAATATTAACAGACGGGGTTTAAAGTTAATCTTTACGAAAATATCGTTACATAACAGTACATTCGACTATCGTTTTTTTTTATGTTGGTACACATATGTTTATCATATGTTAGCATTATCAGCCATTTTGGATCAGTGGTTTGTTTTTGACAACTGGAAAGGTTAGTCACGTTTTTTTGTGTTCTTCGATTTTTTACTTTTGAAAAAAATGGATCAAAGAATAAAATCCATGATCTGTTTTTCCTCAACTCCAGGACTCTCATCGTCATTAACATCTTTCGGTCTTCTGTAAAGCGCTTGTACCACTTATAAACACTTTAGTGAACACGATAGCTTCATGTAGCTATCTCTTCCTCACACACATATTCTTTGAATAGCTATTCTTTTCATACGTGGGTGAAACATTTAGTGGTGCTCCATTTTTCGTAAGATTTATATGAATATGACGTGTCTTGTATCTTATGTCTATGCTTTAAGGTAAAACTTTAATCGTAGGTCGTTAAAATGTTTCATAATTTAATGTTGCAGATTCCACCAGATAACCGAACTAATTTTCAAAATGGAGTGATAAAGCAGGCCAACATGGAGTCCATCCAATTAAGTCCATTCTACGTATCACCGAATGACCTCCTCACCAGTCTTATGCCCGAGGATTCCGAAGAGCAAATATCCCACAAAAACAAGCATTAATCCATCAAAATCAACAAATAAAACGTCACATCCATCAGGAGTCGCGAAAACAACTAAAAATATATCAAGAAACACGCAAACAACAGCAAATATACCAAGGAACACTAAAACGACACCATCAAAATTGTCAAGAATCGCCAAAAAGTCCCAAAAAAACAATATCAAAACAATGCACAATCATACCAAAGTCAGAAACGTAATACGATTGAAGATGCGGACAACAATGCGGTAGTGAACAACTCGGAAGTTATTGTTATCGAAGATGAAGAAACTCAAGAAGAAGGATTGATAAACAGTCGTATGAAAGAAGCCGGAGTCCTAGATTCTACGAATATCCTCCAAGCGTCTCTGGGCCCAAAGAACTTCAACACGATCCTCACGTGGATTTGCCAGATAAGAAACATGCGCACGCGGGAGATGATCTTGCGCGCGTTCTTCTCAAACCAGCGCAGCTACAAGGCGACAGGGACGCAGACTCAGGGGGTGGAGATCGCAAGCGGAGAAACGACGCAGCGCGAGGATCGGTGGTACATTACGCCAAACTCTGAAGGACTCATGTAAATATGATAATTTCTAATCGTTGTTTTCTTTTCCATCCTAAATTATTTAGCTGGTTTTATAACATAAGGAGGACTTGACTGACAAAAACTCACTCCCAGTCGTTGACTTATTTTTTGACAATTTAATATATACAGTCGAACTTGGTTATAACGAGCGCGAAGGGACCAACCAAATTTTCTCCTTAAAGCCATTACTCGTTATAAACGTAGGTAGGTAAAAAAAGTACCTACCTACTAATATCGATATTTACGCCAGGGTATGAAAGCTTGCATATTATAAGCAACATACATATATATATTTTTATTTTTTTATTACGAAAATCATGCTTAACTAACTACGAAATGATTTAATTTATGATTATATTATATGCTGGACGGGCGGCTTTCTTTGTCTTGTTTATGTTTTTTTTCAACTCTGTTTTGAGAATTGTTTTTTTTCTCATACCCGTGCGCATTAAGTTGACAATATTATTTGGACGTTATACCAGTGAAGCGACCTCGTTATAACCCCACATGATTGTATGAAAATATGCCCGAACTAACATATCATTAAGTTATTGCTCATTATAGCCGTTACCTCGCTATTACCGTGATCGTTATAACCAAGTTCGACTGTATTTCATAGCTCATGATGGAAACTAAGTAATTGCGACTAAAAATTTCTGGACAAAAAAATATGTGCAAATTTCATGATGCCAGAGCTCACTGTTTGCTCGTTTTTGTTGCTTCAGATATCACTCCCAACGGATTTTTTCCCTAAAGTTAAGATTATTATTTTATTAATTTGTTAATTAATTTCTTTGACCATTAATATTGTTTCTTCCAACTTCATTCATGAGATCTTTTACTACCCATTTTGTACGTATCTTATTGTTCAGATAATAATATACTTGTATTTCAATAAAATAAATTATAATAATAAAAAAATACACAGATAAAAATATACCCGCTACCACAGATTATTGCAACAAGGATAATTACCCACATTTAAATGGACTGGTGGGATTTTGAATAATTTATAGATGGAGCCTAGGAATTGAGATTTGTACCGTACCCCCAAGTTGATTTTTCGCAAAACGGCTCTATACAAATTATCCAATTATTATTATTGGTTAAATGGGTTTTCTGATTTCAGGAGAGGCGAGTGCATTTATTGTAAATTAAGCACTGCTAAGGTGGGTTTATTAAATGATACAAATGTAGGTTAATATTGTTATATTTATAGAACATTAAATTAATTGGTTTTAAATAGATTTTAACTATGCTAGATCTGACTATAAAGGGCTCAAGGATTTCAATATCGTATTTCGTTAACGTAGAAGGATGCTAAAGTATGCTGGTGTGATGTGAAGTTGTGAAAATGTGATGTCCAGAGCTACGTTGTCCGCTGCAGCGAGATCCTCGGCATCTCGAGGCAAAAGTTTCATCTAAAAGCTTCGAGGGTCTTGCGCTCACACGCACAGTCGTGGCTTAGAATCTGCATCCTCGCAGGGCGGATGGCTTCGATCAAATTCTCCAGAATTAAATTACGGCGTGATAATGCATCGATGACTAAAGAATAGGCTAGTCTCTCGTTCTCTGCTTGGCAGTGATGACAACTTCACAAGAATGTCACTTTGCAGGGACGACAACTTGGACAACCTAAATTTGTGGATTGTCCGTCCGCAGAGAAGAATTCAAAATATTTTGGTTATGTGATTAATTACAACCTTGGAGTAAGAATATATATGGAGAGTGAGCTAAATATTTTTACCCAACCTCTATAAATTTGTGATAAATCACGTTCTCCGGATTTTCACGTCGTATACCACGAGAGAGAAAGAGACAAGAAAAGTCTTTACATAATATTGCAGCACTTCTAAGTATGTAATAATGTCCTCCATCCGCACTAGCTTCACATCATCGAGTCGCACAGCTTACTTCAACGAATTTTGAGGGAATTTTGAAAACATGATGGTGATATGTGCTATGCGTGAATGTTCAAATGTCCGAATTCCATGTTAGCCGTAACTAATAGGCTATCCAACATCCTTTAATATATCTTTGTCTCTTTCTATCGAGTCAGTATAAAGTCAACGTACTGACTACACTTTTCGCAAAGGTACGTCTCCATGTCCTCCAAGCATGTGACATTATGCACCTCCCGCCACATACCACTTGGAAAATTAGGCTGAAATAAAATATAGTGTAGAGATTCAACCCTCGTAATGTTGCAGGCCTATTCACCGCTCCGTTGTTGAGGGAACGGGAGACCTGGAAGCAGATGCGTTGGCCCTGATCCGTACGGGAAAGCATGTTGACCAGCGGACCACTTGTCCCGACAAGCTCGTAAGTATTCAATTCACTCTGTTTCTACACTTCTTTTCCTGAGAGGCTCAAGGTTCAAAACTTCTGAAGGTTTATATTTGTACACATTTTAATGAATTCCATTTGATTTTTTGCTGTTGTATTATTTTCACGTATTTTACGTCTGTCTTGACACAGGAATCTCCTAGTGAGACAGAAATGGAGCACCCCTTATGTTTTATATTTAACAAAGATAAATAAATAAAATCAAGCCTAATCTAACCATCACATCACTTCACTGTAGGGGGTAATCAGAGAGATTGGAAGGTCAGACAACTTGGTCTTGACAGACATTCCTTTTTTCCACAAACATGTATTTTATTCTGTTATTCCAACACTTGTCACTGCATTTTAGTACATGGCCTGTTCAAAAGAAAAGGTGAATTTTGAATTTTCGCGGGCTGTGTACATTCGATTATCGATTATTTTGTTTTGTTATGTTGGTACACATATGTTTATCATATGTTAGCATTATCAGCCATTTTGGATTAGTGGTTTGTTTTTGACAACTGGAAAGGTTAGCCACGTTTTTGTGTTCTTCGATTTTTTACTTTTGAAAAAAATGGATCAAAGAATAAAATCCATGATTTGTTTTTCCACAACTCCAGGACGCTCATCGTCATTAACATCTTCTCGGCCTTCTGTAAAGCGCTTGTACCACTTATAAACACTTTTTTGAGACAAAGTAGACTCGCCGAATGCCACAGTCAACATTTTAAGTGCGTTGGAGCACTTTATTCCATTTTTAACGCAAAATTTAATACGTATTCTTTGATCCATTTTTTTCAAAACTAGAAAATCGAAGAACACATAAAAACGTGACTAACCTTTCCAGTTGTCAAAAACAAACCACTAATCCAAAATAGCTGATAATGCTAACATATGATAAACATATGTGTACCAACATAATAAATAAAAAAGATCGATAATCGAATGTACACAGCCCACAAAAATTCAAAATTAACCTTTTCTTTTGAACAGGCCTCGTATTCAATTCATCATATTGTACCATGTCTTTCTAAGGCATCTCTGATTTCTTCTCCCAACCACTTGCCCATCATTTATTCTTTTGATCCTCCTTTCTCCCTAAATCAGTTTAACACGTCATTCCTTTCTTTACCTCGTTCATTACATCGGCTTTGCATTCGTTTCAGATTTCCTTGTTGTTTTATTTAATATTCGCCTCTGGGATCTTATTTTTACTACATTCGGTGTATTATTGTCTTTCCCCATTGTTATAAGTAATTTGTCCCCTTTAGACGCCACTCCAGCTGTGCATCCTGCGTGGGTGCGGCGCCGACACCATGCTGCGCCTGTTGCAGCTGGGATGCGCGGCTGTCAGCACGGACGCGGCGGGCCGCAACGCGCTGCACCTGGCCGTGCTGGCCGCGCCGCCAGAAACTGCCGCCCTGCTGGCGCGGCACGCCGTCAACACGGGGCAGGACCTGTTCGCGGCGGTTACTGGTTTCGATATCGACGGTAAACAACATTTTTACTTTTGAACGTTGGCACAATATTAACGCTTTAGAAAAAAACAAGGTTATTGAACTTGGTAGCTTCTGCTATCCGGAACTGCTCTAAACACTGAGCTATCTCGTCAATCTTCATACCCGCCGTATTTCAATTCATTGTTTCAAATTTCATCCGCCATAACTTTCACAAATATATTTTCTGACAAAGGCATCAACCTTTATTCGTGACAAGTGTTGTGGTCATATCACGAAATCCCTATCCTTATGAAGAATAAGAAAGATTAAATGAAGTAGAATGTTCATACATACTAAGTTATGATTCTGCTACAAATTATTACTAGTTTTACTAAACAGTTTAACATAAGTTTCTTACTATTATGCATATAAATATTTCAAATCTCCATAGCTCATATAAGATGGAATTGATGTTGCAACCTGATAAAAGTTATATTGACCTATAAGTTTTGGACGGAAACTGCACGAGAGTTCCAATTGCTCCCAACCGTCTAGAGCAGCGGTCGGGGAACCGGGGTAAATTACCCCAAATGGGGTAAAAATGTTTTTTCTTGGGGTAATAAGGAAATTTTTCTAGGTTGCTATTTCATAAACGTGTTAGTATTTTTACAAACTTAATCAATTCTTAACTTTTTATTTTATTTTCCATGTAAATTAATTCAATAAATAATGTTTATTTAAATATACATTGATTGTCTTCTTTTCAAAATGGGGGGGGAGGGGTAATATCGACTTACGCAAAAATATTTTGGGGTAATGGTTAAAAAAGTTCCCCGACCGCTGGTCTAGATCCAGTGAGACTATGGCATCCTCAATTGGGGTATGTTGTGAGGTTGAAGGTATTGGGAAGGAGAAGGAGATGGAGAAGAGGAAGGTCGGGAAGAACCTGACTATTCAGATCTGGTCACCAAACACGGCTAAAGCCATTTTAAGCAACATTTCAATTTTGAATGGTGGTCTTTCACCAGGGCGATACTTGGAGTATCCTCCAGACTGGCTGAGTATCTACTACTCTCATTGCATTAGAGCTCATCGCATTTTATAATTTTTGCCGCTTCAGCACCCAAATAGGCTAGATCTGGTAGCTAGAGCCGTCGCCGCAGGTTTCGCCTTCGCATCTATGACACTGACCAAGCGTTGCGTTTCAGGCTACACGCCCATCATGTGCAGCGTTCTGCTGCAGAAGCCCGACCACCTAAAGACCATGCTGGAGACCATGGCCCACGAGAACGCCAGGAAGTTTGCCGTCAACCTCGCCAATCCCATCAACGGCCGCACCGCCCTCAGCCTCTTGGGGAACGAAGATTCAGGTCAGTAACTTTCCATACCTATTCTTTATAATGACCGGTCAGAAAATTTATAATACTCTCCCCAAAAATAGCGACAACCAAGTAATTTTGTAATGGTGACCAAAGTTACAGCGATGACTGGGTCATAGTTACCTGGATTATTGCGAAAACTTAATGATAGTGACCTGGATTATAGCGAAAACTTTATGATAGTTACCTGGATTATAGCGAAAATTTAATAATAGTGACCTTTGTAATGAATAGTTAAATCTCAGTTGTATTGACAACTTATTGACCTTCCGTCTTTCGTATTAAATATTTACACCATAGTTCAGCATTGGTTTAGTTACACCGGATGTAGGCTGTTAAATTATAAGCATAAGCTGTGGTAAAAAGGCACGTTTTTCTTATGTAATTGTAAATTTGAGTATCTTTGACCATTTGAGCATCTCTTTATGGACATTCACTTAAAAGTCAAAGGATGTTTTTGAATAGTTTCAATGGAACCAAAGATGTATGTGTTTAGTTCTTGTGGCCAGCAGTGCCTGCTCAATTCACTTGAAAATATAACTATGTGAGAGGCAAAATAATATGTTTTTCAATTATTGAATATATGTATGTATAATATTATTTATAGCTGAACTTCGCATGTGCCGGAAGCTTCTGAACAGCTACGGAGCAACACAGAAGACTGGAGCTTCTTCCACCATTGTCGCACCGTCACCCATCCCGGTGTTGCCAGTTCCTCCAGTTATTGCCAATAACCACCCGTCTACAAAACCCATCCCTTCGAAACAAGAGTCCAAACCTACCCCGCCAAAAGTAAAATCGCCGAATCTGCTGAAACGAGCCTCCGAAACTTCCCAAAGTCAAACGAATACACACTCTTCTCCGAAAATACCATCAAAACCTACCCCGTCTCAAGGAAGAACGCCGCCTTCCTCAAAATCACGTAAACACAGAATAGGCAAAACAGAAGTCAATAAAATTATTACAGGGGACGGGGAACTGACTTTACCCCTGCGTCCCACTGTCAGAACTCCCCCTGCTAATAAAATTAACGACATCATAAAGAAACGTAGCTCGGAGTTGCCTGGAAATAAATTAGCCGGCGGCACTCCCATTGGCGCTCAAAGTTCGGAGAATATTTTCGTACTCAAAGGGGACGGGAAAAAGAAGAAGTCCGATATCGTCAGGCCGGTGAATATGACCGTGACCGTTCCGGAAACGCTGAAGGACATCACCAAGCTGAAGAACCAAAACTCTAATGATTCCAATTGGGTCAACTGCATTGTGACGAAAGTCGGCACCAATTTCAGCGAATGTAATAATGTAGAAACCAATCGAGAAAATCTGTCAATCGATGTAATCACTTCGCCGGATAGATTATCGGATTTGGTAGACGGCTTGGATTACATTACCGATGATCACGATGCTCCTTCTTATATAGGCAGTCTTGTCGAAATACCCTATTTAGAAGAGAACGCTGTTTCTAATACGGACGAAGGTGATGACCCTAGTTCGATAATTCAACACGGCTCGAAAAGAGATCGAAAGAAATACGAGTATTTAAAAAATCGAGGAATAAAACGGAAAAAAAAATCCAGCGATAAGTCGTAAGGCGAAGTTACCAAAAACGGTCAGTTCGAAGAAGGATTGCACGTCGGTCTACTCAAACAACGAAGAGTTGATTTTGCAAATTAGCATTTCATCGATTGAAGACGGTGTGGATAAAGAGATGCTCAACGATAGTCCGGTGAAGTGGAAAGACCTGATCATGAAGAAACACACCATGCAGATGAACTTAGAGGATCATATCTTGAATAATCCAAATATGCAGCCCTATGTTTCGCTGCGCAGAATGAGACTGGCAAAAGGGCAAACGTCAGTGAAACTCAATAGTCAGGATTACATCAACAGGTTTAAATAGAAATATATATATATACAAATCAGTTTTTTTAAATATGTAATATTTTATATATCGATTCTGTGAAAAAAACGTTTTCTTACGATTGTATCATTTTTATAATTCGACTGTTACAATGTAACTTTTTTACTAGCGTTGGCATTCAAATGCTGCCAGGGCGAATAGAGCATATGGGGGATTTTTAATGAATTTGGGAAGATTTTGAGTAAATTTAAATATGTACATCCTTGAAGTAAGAATATACATGGAGAGGTACCTTTGCGAAACAGCGTAGTCAGTATTGTTGACTTTATACTGACTCAGAAAGAGACAAAGATATGTTAAAAGAAGTTGGATAATCTATTAGTTACATGGAATTCGGACATTTTAAATAAACAATATCAATACACCATTAAAATGATTTATATAATTAAAATATCACACAAATACTAATAACAGAAGGTTTGACTAAATAATGATGGAAGCTTTTTGTTGATTTTATGTCTTTATATCATTAAAAATGTAAAAATTCTAAAGTTTGGTCAAAAATATTTAAAACTGTTGAACTACCTCTGTAAAGTGACGTTTTATAATCTTTGTTTGGTCTCATTTGAACATTCACGCATAGCACATATCACCATCATGTTTGATTTATTTGTATAACCACCGCAAGTTTTTTAATCAACACAAATATTGGAAATAACCTCAAAATCCGTTGACGTAAGTCATACGACTCGATGATGTGAAGTTAGCGCAGACGGAGAACATCCTTACATACTTAGAAGTGCTGCATTATTGTATGAAGACTTTTCTTATCTCTTTCGCTCTCATGGTATACGACGTAAAAACCCGGAGAAAGTGATTTATCCCAAATTTGTATAGGTTGGGTAAAAATATTTAGCTCTCTCTCCATTTATATTCTCACTCCAAAGTGTACATCTTTATTTTTTACGGCGTCCCCTTCAAAGGTTGTGCAATATTTTTTACCCAGTGTGAACGCATGGCAGATCCAGCGCTGACCGTATGCTACCCACAGAATTAAATAATTCTCCTATAAAGTTCTGTTTTAGCATTTTCTGCAACATTACTGCGGCGTTATTTCTTATGAAATCATTTGTGTTTAAGTATTCTGAAATATCAAATCTCATCATGTACATTTGTATTGTAATTTTTTAATTATTATTTGCAATCTGTTTCATATTTTGTTAATATAAAAAGTAATATCCACTATGTCGTTCTTTAAGATAGTACTTACGATTTTTACCAGATTATGTTTATATTAAGTTTTATAGTTCAAAATAGATATAAAATAAGTCATGTATTTACTTCATCACATACAACATTGGTTATAATTTAAAACTTTTAAATTTGAATTCATGTATTTAATTAAATATATATAGACACCTCGATTATGTTTTGGATATGTAAAAATCTGTAATTTGAATATATTTTTTTGCCTAAACATTGATAATACAAATTTCTTGCTATTGTGACACAATATATACAACTCATCATAACTATAAAGCAGAAAATCCGTTTTTGTGTCTCATTAAAAACTCTAATGGTGAGCTCTGGCATCATGAAATTTGCACAGTTCTGTCTGGAGTCAATGCGCAGTGTCCAATCCCTAGAATAAATAATTTCATATAATTAATACCTTCCTATATAAGGCCTGAACACTGACAACCAAGATGGCCGCCGATCTCGTTTACGTATAATTTCTTTCCTCGTAGATTTTGATTTATTTACGCAAGTTCTTATTCCTGAAATACAACAACCCTCACTCGCGCTTATCGCACACGCTTAAATATAATATTTTTACTTGTGGTTTACCAGCATTTATCCCTTAGATGTAAATGATTATTTTAATCCAATGCCTAAATTAATAATTTCAAGATTAATTTTTCATCTCATCAAAGTGGTAATAAGACAGTGTCTTATTACCACTTTCAAAAATCTCATATTATAACAAATGTGAATAATATAATATATGTACATAATACAATTTTCATAAAATTGCACGAAATATACATATAAATAGTTTAAAATTCGCATTATGTGTGAAATAATAATATCAAAACGACTTTATTAGTAATTGCCACATTTCAGTTAGATGCCGTTCAATATTTCTAGTATTATTGAGGTTATGTTACTTCATTGAAATAATATGAAAGAAACCCAATGTGATAATAAATAATAAGCTCGATGATAATAAATATATTTTGTTGTGTTTTATTTCAAGTGAATATCCTTCCAAAGGTTGAAGCCAGTCAATAACAAGAATAAACCTATTAGTTATTGAAACTCCATTAATGGAGGACTGAACGCCGCTGGCGCAAATAAGAAATTGTCCAAAGAAGCGAAGCTAGCAGTCCACAATGGAGTGCTTATACCAACCCTGATGTATGGCAGTGAGGCATGGAACTGGCAGAGGAAGGATGAAAGTAGACTGAATGCTGTGGAAATGAGTATGTGCGGTAAAACCATGTATGACCGTATTAAAAATGTGGATATCGGGAAAGAATGCAAGGCTGATGTGAGCGTAATGAATAGGATCAAGAAAGAGACGCTTTTTTTTGTTTACGTGAACACCGCACAAGAGTCTCAACTGCTTCCCAACCGTCTAGAGCCAGTGAGACTATGGCATCCCCAATAGGGGTATGTTGTGAGGCTGAAGGTAGTGGGGAGGGGAAGGAGTTGAGGAAGGAAAGTTTGGAAAGTACCTGGCTATTCAGATCTGGTCACCAAACACGCCTAAAGCCATTTCAAGCAACGTTTCAATTCTGAATGGTGGTCTTTCACCAGGGCGATACTTAGAATATCTTCCACTCTGGAACGTGCCGCAAATACACTATATTTTATTTTGTATCAATTAAATGTTTTATGTAACATATTAATTAAATAAAATTTATTTGCGCACGCCGGGTTCGAACCCGCGACCTCTGGAATTATTCGCTTAGATGGTTTGGGCATGTAGAGCGAATTAACGAAGAAAGGAGTGTGAAAAGAATGTATGATGCGAAAGTAAATGGAAGAAGAAGACGAGGACACCCGAAGAAGACATGGTACGATCAAGTAAATCAAATACTTGAATCGGGTCATGCGAAGAGTCAAAATAACAGAAGAATATGTATGAATCTGAATGAAGCAAGGAGTGTGTGCCAAGACAGAGTTATATGGCGGTCCGTCCTCTCTCTCTACCCCTGCGGGAAACGGCGTGATGGTTAGGTAGTCTTTAGTTGTTGTGATTTATTTTTGGGTTATTATGCCGTGTTGTGAGAGTCAGGTATTATGACGGCCTTGCAGTCTCTGAAAATATGACTTAAAGCAGACAATACAGGATAGTACCCCAAAATTCAATCATGATAATACTTTTGGCGGTGAGAATCTCAATCAAACCTGTGAGTGTTCATCGCGTTTTCATCGTTCACACTATATATATTAGCGATGGGAAAAACTTTAAAGTTTTGTGAAGGCTTCACACACTTCAAGTTCTTTAAAATGAACCCTTTCACGGTGAACTCTTCAATTGAAGTCTGAACTGAAATCGAAAAGAACTGGAACCGGTTCCTCACCAAAAAATAATACTAGTCAGTAGAGATTTCAAATCGAAAATTACTAGCAAATCGACAAAAGTTCCTCCCCAAAAAAAAGTACTAGCATATCAATTAAAAAATGGAACTGGGAAAGAACCAGCTCCTCGCCAAATCTTCAATTGAAGTGTGCGCTGCTGCAAAATGAAGTACTTCTTTAAAGTCCAACTTAAAATAACGGAAACTTACGGAAAATAAAGTAGTTCTTTGTAGTCTAACTTCAATTGAAGTATTTGCACACTCAAAAATGTGTGAAGTGTGAACTGCCACAAAATGAAATAGTTCTTTGTAGCAGTTCGCACAGAGCGGTTACAACGCTAGTATATATTTTAGAGTACGATTTTACCTTCTCCGCAAATGTTCTCCTCTGGCCTGTTCTGCTCTAATCCTCTTTTGCAGTCAGTCAACGATTTCCTCGGTATGGTCGCTTCCACTGGGGCACTCACTTGATCATGATTTTGGTTGTCCCATCCTCTGACATTCTTTCCAATTTTTAGGCCAGAATCTTACAATGGTTTTATGCTCAGATGCTACAAATAAAACGATAGAAATCAGCCATGGTCAGGCGTTTAAACACAATGGCCGCCAGGATGTGTAAACAAGAAAAGGTAAAAAAAAATACAGAAAATTAGTAATTAATAGTATTGCATTACATATCACAATTAAGTGTAATGTAAATCAATTTCTATTTTGAACTGCAGATGAAAATTGTTTTTGCTCCATTCATGCGACAGTTGATTTATTTTATAAAACCTAAAACAAAATAACAATTTAAAAAGAGTTGTTAAATTAAAAGGTTAAGTAATAATCGCTTTGTACTTTTTTGTCGGTTGTAACCAAAAATAAATCCGAATAATTTGAGTCCTTTTGTATAAATGTGAAAAATGTCGAACAGTAGTAATTTGCATTTATTTCTCAAGCATTTAAAAATAAGCTTATGCAGGTACCTATCTGAATATATTATTTAAAAAAACGGTTTTTTTTCGTTGAAAGCCAAAAACAAATAAAAAAATAAGCTGTCAGACAAAATGTGACAGGAGACAGGCATGAATAAATTCTTGGTCTATGGTCAACTACTGTAGAAATCTGAAATATTGCGTCAATTGTAAATCGCGAAACGGATTATTGTACGTGTTAAATTAATTTGTAATTAGCTATTCTCATGCGTTCTGTGGTGTTTAGTTAGTTTAACCTCTTGTTTACGCGATATACAACACGCTGTTGACATGCCCCTGGTTTTTATGCCCAATTTACGATAATTATATTAGGTGTCAGTTTTACAGTGTCAAATTGTACATTTTAATAAAATTTCAACATTTTATTGATTTGAAGGCATCTGCGAACGTCTTGAGCGGTGCGTATTATATTGATTACGTTTTAATATTAATATTTTATATGTGCGGTGAGTTTTCGAGTCAGTCGAATGTCTTTGTGACCCATTTGTGCCATTTTTTAGGTATTTTCTTAACTGTGAAGTAATTCTGCCACTCTTGAATGTTTTTATTACATTTCAACAACAGCTTGACATCAGATCAGCACGGCTGGCGGGAAATGACTGACAATACTGTATGTAGTTTGGTTAATATGCCAACCGAAATACATCATCGTTGAGTTTCTATAACTATCTAATTAACCGCCACGCCTTTTCCTTGAATGTGGTGGACAGGGCGGATGTAACGCCACATAACTCTGTCTTGACAAATACACCTTTCTTCATCCACATTCGTTTGTACTTTCTGTTTTTCTGCCTAAAACATAACCTGACTTAAGTATGTCATTGAATTTATTATTACATTAGGCATACTGTCATTAAGGTTTTTGATGCATCTAAAAACGAGTTTTCAAGTCAAATTGGAAAGATTTTCTTTTAAACAGTTTTTAAGGCATTGTTAAATTTGTCTTTGTTCATATAAACACTCTCCTTGTAGTTTATTTATTGTTCAGTATCTCTTTACAATCTGTTGCCGAAATCAATCCATGACTTCGTCAACACCTCCTTAAATTCACTGCATTCCCAACACAAATATGATATTTTGCCGTGTTGTTTAGCTTTTGAGATACTATGCTGTGTTGCGCTTCCTCGTTTTTGAGCCAACGTTTCAGACAGCCTTGCAGTGCCCATCATCGGGGCAAACGCGAAGAGCGTAAAGATAATCCAAAGTGTTAATCTTCTCACTGTGGTTTCCTGCGGTCACTATTGAAAAAAGACGTCTAAATTACCCCAAAAGTCAAACAACAACTTGGTCGTCAGATTTTTAAATTATAATATTTTGCGTACACAATACTTTTTTCGACGTAACTCTTTATTCTGTACCAACTCGGTCGCGGTAAATTAAAAATGTAGTCATACTTATTTGTGACATCTAATTGTAAAATGAATCTTCCGTAACTCTATTATGAATTTTTCCTTTGTTCCGTAAAGTTGTAAAACTAAAGTTCTTTAGAATATTCTACTCACATTTATTGTATATTTAGTTTTGTGATAGTTCACCTCAAGTCCGCTTTACACTAATTACCTAACCTAATATAACAATGAGAAAATAATATATAACAGACATATATGCATTTCAATATATCTAAAATTATGATCGTCATCATAAATCATGAAAGATTGTTCAGATATGGGTATAACAGTGCATGTGTACAGGGTGTTTATAAATGGTTTCATATTTCAAGGTATATTAACGCATATTAATACATTCCCTTCTAACAATATCAAAAATCGTAGGTATTCAGATTAAATATTATTAATATTTCAAAGGTAGTACTACACTTCAATCTATACATTCAAATATGTCTGCGTATTTATTATCTGTCATGCAATCTTCGTACAAGTCACTATCTGTACAATTAAACAAACATACATTCACAATCATCTCGTACACCCTGTATAACTATTAATCAATCAATGTTTATTGTAATCATTGTGTGTCACGGAATTTATTTATTAAAATGATAATATTGTCGCCGGAAAGGCAAAAGGGCTGAAGCACCATTTGGGGAAGTTGACGTGAGAGTTCTTTAAAGTTTTTTTTGTTTTACAATAAAATTCATAAGTCTTCAGTACCTAGTTGGATGTTGAAAAAAAAGTAAACTCAGTGACAAAAAGCTACAAACAGTCCCAAACTTGTGTCGCTTCAGTCGAGCCTTCTCCCAAATGGTAAATATATTTTAGATGGCCGAAGGGCCACTAAAGTCTTCGGAATCAAATGAGAGTCGGGAGCATTTGATGCAGATAAAAGAAAAACAAGATCAAACTGCATATTACTCATTTTTGACCAAAGTGTCGCTTAAGCCCTTTTGCCTTTCCAGCGACGGTATGTACAGCGAGATAAAAAATTAAATAATGTCACTTGTGTGCAATTGTTCATCGTAGATAAGGACTCTATTGACCCAGTTAGGTGAACACCGTGGAAAAACACAAAATTAAACAAATAACTGTGTATCTATTCATCATATTATATAAAAAAACTTTCTATCTACAGTTTCATTTCAAACAGTGTGTTTTCTTCTGAACTCCTAGAGTCGCCTCTAAACACACAACTGTTTTGGTACACACTCCTTGCTTCGTTTACATTCATACATTATCTCATATGTACCTACCCTTTTGTTATACTGAATTTTTCTATCATTCACCTGCGCGTCGTGAATTCTCCTGACACTTCTTTCTTTATGTATCCGCTATACACGTCCAAACCATCCAAGCGTCCTTTTCTTAATCTTGTACATTACGCTTACATTCTGTTCAGAACTCAACTTTTTAAATACGATCATACTTGGTTTTATTGCACGTGCGAGTATGCCTCAGAGATCTCATTTTTACAGCATTCAACTTTTTTTTTTAAACATTCCCCGAATAACCTGACAATATTTGAAAAACTCCTACTGCCATCATAAAAAGCGGAAGATGTTGCTTGTGCAATGATGGAGAACTTAGCCAGCAGAGGAATTGAACGCACGACGCCCGGGTGGGAATCCGACGCGTTCTTCACTCAGCTACCGACCGGTCAACTTGTGATATATTTTCATATTTCCCAACTTTCCTCTTCCCCATCTCCTTCCCCTCCGCTACCTTCAGCCTCACAACATGCCCCAATTGGGAATGCCATAGTCGCAGTGGCTCTAGACGGTTGGGAAGCAGTTAGGACTCTTGTGCGGTGTTCACTGTATATATATATTTTTTTTTTTTAAATTTAATCTGCTTTCATCTTTCCTCTGCACTGAACTGATAATCCCTAGATATGTGATCTATACAGATTTGAAAGAAAACTAATGTCCATAATTTACACAAGGCATTTTGATTCCTAGGTCATAGACAGGCCAATCGAATTGTTTTATTTTTTCCAAGAAATTTTTGATATTTTAAAATTTTAATCAATTTCACCCCTAGTAAGATAAAATTGAGCTTACTTCGGGCACACAAACACGCCCACAAAACACAATCCTATCGGTTCATCCCTTAGGTGATGCTCTGTCAGCTGCATCCTTGACCCACCCCATTATTAATGATGAATATTATTTTGTTGCAGATTCCATACTGACTGATGGTAATTTGGATTGGGAAGCCATAGATAAAAGATAGACATGTCTTCGAATAGACATACGGGAGCCACAAATAGACTGAAGCAAGATTATCTAAGGTTAAAGGGGGACCCGATTCCGTATGTGGTAGCCGAACCTGTACCCGCAAATATTCTAGAATGGTAAATAATTACTGCTTTATATTTTTTCCCTTTTTTTATTCTATGCAGCTGCTCTTAACAATGATGTATTTGAATGAAGTATTTATGATTCAATGATTTTTTTACTCTTTCTTTATCAGTACAAGTCTACTGCGGTTTTCAGCACTGTTTTTACACTATCGACATTTTATTAAGGTTTTCATATGTTGTGTATTGTTACAAGTCGATTTTTCGACATTTTAAGTCAATTGCATCATATACCTTTACAATAGCTTTAGCTGTGTTTTGTGACCATATCTGAATAGCTAATCTTCCTCTCCACGTTCTCCTTCCCTTCCTATGTCTTTAAGAGCCCCATTTTTTTTGATCCTCACAAAATTCTCGAATAGGAATACCATAACCTTCACTGGCCGGGTAGTGAAAACTCTTGTGCAATATTACATAAAAACTATTTTAAAAAATTTGACTACAATATTTTATATTCCTCTGCTTTTGTCATAATCACTTTTTAGTCGTTCAGTAGTGTTTTTCTGTGTAACCAACGCGTTCTAAATGATTTCGGACACCGTGTGATTTTTGAGATCATTTTTCGACATACCAAGAGAATAATATGTGTAATGTTGATAGTGGTGAAACAAAGTGCTGTGTTCCTATTATTTCCTTTTAAGTTGGTGTTGTTTACATTTCAGTTCGGTCGCCGGGAAAAATCCGCCGAAATCTGTTAACCACCGCCATAACAGGTCCCAGAAATATACGAATAACACTGCCAAATTTCGACGCAGCAATGCCTTTTTGCAGAAATATCGCCAAAACAGAGACACACTGCGTCGGCAGGGCGCTAAAAAGTCTCGGATACATGTTGATAGCAGCACAATGTCTCGGAGACGTGTCAAGTATTCAATGTCTGCAATGTGTTCTAATAATCCTCTAATATGTTCTGATAACGGTGAAAAGTCTCAGAAACGTGCTGTTAATAGTGACAAGCCTCGGAAACATGCCGTTGACAGTGACAATGAGTGCTCAGACATTATAGAGCTTGGTGACAGTGACAGTCCCGTGTCTCACTTCGATAGCAGTGACGAGTATCAAACGAGTTCTCCCATCAATAAGTCTCCAATATGTAGCAAAAAGGGTGCAAAAAAATCCATTCGCCGCTACAATAGCGCTTCAAAAGAAAATATCGAAAAGGCACTGCAAAGGATAAAGGCCGAGAAGATTACCGTCTCTGAAGCTTCGAGATTTTACAACATCTCAAAAGGAACATTGATCAACCGCATTCATAAGAAACACCAGAAGAAATTCGGACGTCCGAACACCTTGACAAGTTTGGAAGAAAAAAAACTTGCAGAATACGTTAATAAATTATGTAATTTCGGATTTTCTCTTACGATCGTTGATGTACAAGTGCTGGCTTCATTCGAAAACGTAACTAAACCCCTGCAAAAGAATAGCAGATTCGGCATTCAATGGTCTCGATCGTTTGTAGCCCGACATGATTTGAACGCTCTCAAAAGACCTCAGAGTACAAATATATCAAAGAATTTAGCGTTGAAAGAAGATGCTTACGCCTTCTTAGAACACGTGAAATCTACACTTAATCGTGATGAAACAGCTATCTCGCCTGATTGTATATTCTGTTTCGAAGAGTTTCATTTGTCGGGAGATTCAGAGTCGAATCAATTCGTAGTGCGTAAGAATCTGCGTTACCCGGCGCAAACGACGACGGAAAAAAGTAGCGTTTCTGTTATGTTTTGTGGGAATGCTTCTGGCGCTTGGTTACCCTTCTACGTTCTAAAAAAAAGTTGTGAAAATTCAACAAGTTGCAACATTTTAAAATCAACCCAACTCGATGAATCTAGAAGCAATTCCTACTCTGCAATTGTCTCCCACGCGAATGATAAGTGTTTGAGTCAGTCCAAAGGTGCTGAGAGTTTGTTGAAAAGTGATTATCTCAACATGAATGAAGATAATACCAATTCAACAATTTTTTTTGTTGTCAATGAAGATTCAAACCCAACATCTGTTGTGAACACATGTGGTGACGTTTCAAGTTCAACAAATTTTGTAAACGAATGTAACAATTGTTTAAATTCTTCAAGTGTGAACAATACAGATTGTTTGAATCAAACAAATGTTTTGAACGTGACAGGAGGTAACGTGATAAATAATGATGTTATCCCAAATGATGATAGTTCAGTTTCTACAATATTTGTTGTCGTCAATGAAGGTTTGAATTCAACTTCTGCTGTCAGCAAAAATGATGACATCTCAATATTAACTGATGTCATCAATGAATGCAGCAACGGTTTGAATCGAAGCATTGTCAAAACAAAAGAAGACAACGTGATACCAACGGGCGTTGTCACTACGAATAACAATTCAACTTTGTTTTATGTTGTCAATGAAGATTCAAACTCAATACCCGTTGTTAATAAAACTAGCGAAGCTTCAATTTCAACTAAAGTTGTTGATGTAAATGAAGACAGTTCAAACTCGACGAATGAAATTTCAAATTTGCAATTCGGTGTTTCGAAATCAGGATGGTTCGACAGTGATGTGTTTATAGATTGGTTCGAAAACGTTTTTATCAAAACTGCGGTCAAATCCACCGGTAAAACTGTGTTGATTTGTGACAATATCCCGAGAAATATCAATTCTAAATCGGTGGAATTGGCCGAAGAAAACAACGTAGAATTTGTGGTTGTGCCCAATAATCTGAGGCAATGGTGTCAGCCGTTTTCGGGAGACTTTACCAAAAGTCTCTCGCGAAATTGGGGCGACATCGTCGAAAATTGCAGCTGTAATAGGTCGTTTAAGGGATGTTTAAGGGATGAAGATTTTCCGCCGCTAGTGGAGAAGCTTGTTTCTCGGTTATTTCAAGAGAACATCGACCCTTTGCTGTCGGCTGACGAGAGAATGGCGAGTCTATCGAACGGTTTTGAAAAATGCGGTATTTGGCCTGTGGACCCAGATCGGGTTATTTCAAAGATTCCAGATTCCGAAGAAAATGAACTCAGTTATAAAGACTTTAACGTGGAGCTTCAAAATGATGATGTTTTTCTAGTGATCAAATATTAGATTAAAGACTTTTTTGTTATTATATATAAACTTTATCTCGATTTGTATACTTTCTGATGTTAGAAAGTGTTTAGGCAACAAACTAAACAGATTGATAATTATTTTTTATAAATATGTTACATTCCTGATTCCAAACATGTCAAAAAGTTAGGTTATGGTCTGAAAATCAATAAAACATCGGTTTTTTAATTTGTAAACTTTTTATTATCCACTGCGATGTGTAGCTAGTTCACTAATGATTTAGTTTATCGTTTTGAACGTTTCCTCATTGATTATTTGTATTCTTATGTTGTGTGTATAACAATGTATAAAATTTTCACAGAAAGGAAAGAACTTTGTGGTTAGACATTGTAATTTAAATAAATAATATATTTTATATTATACTATCAAATATTCCTAGATCCAACTCTATCCATTGTTAATAATAAATTTAACTTCAATATTTATAGAAAACCTACCTTTACAGTTATCGTCGCTGGAAAGGCAAAAGGGCTTAGGCAACACTTTGGTAAAAAAAATGAGTTAAATATGCAGTTTTAATCAGTATTTTTTTCTGCATCAAATGCTCTGACTCTCGTTTGATTCTGAAGACTTTTGTGGCCCTTCAGCCATCTAAAATATATTCACCATTTGGGAGAAGGCTTGACTCAAGCGACACAAATTCGGAACTTTTTTTAGTTTTTTGTCGCTCCAAGTAACTGAGTAAGCATTGAGTTACCTGAGTAAACTTTTTTTTTCAAAATCCAACCAGGTAAGGAAGACTTATGACTTTTATTGTAAAAAAAAAAAAACTTTAAAGTGCTCTGGTGTAAACTTCCCAAAATGGCGCTTCAGACCTTTTACCTCTCCGACAGCGATATAGTATTACAAATTACTTAAAACCACCCCCTTTCCCACAAATATTCAGCTTTCTACTCCATGATCCAAACTTATATATTTTATAATTTGTGGTAAATTAAGGAATTCAAAAGTATACCTTGATTTTCAAATGTGTTATTTTTAAAGATCAATCAAAACTAACTACATTTTGACAGATGGGTAAGTGAAATAAAAGAAAGAAGAAATTGAAAAAAATATAGTTTTGTAACTTGTTTTTGAATTATGTTTGAAAATAAACAGTATTGGAGGAATGACAGATTTTTATTATGTGTGCAGAGACTTCTTAAAATGAAACCTTGCTTATTTTCTTGCCACTACCATCTTCACAGCCGTCTGGGTGTTGTGATGTTGATTTTTAAGTTTGATCGACCTAAAACATTGTCTGAACAGCTCATGATATGCGACTTAACACTATCTAATACCGCACAAGAGTCCGATTGCCTGAAACCAGTGGATCATCCCCATTAGCTGAAGAAAGCGTCAAGGGGAAGAAGATGGGAAACACAAAGGATAGGACGTACATAAATAGAAGTATATTTTTTCTCGTTTGTATAAAAAACTTCCACGAAAATTGAAAGACAAGGCTATGTCCATTATACACTCTAATCGTGTTCACAATATACTGTGTATATTTATAATTATTATTCTTATAGAAGTGAGAAAGAATAAGGAAAGATGTAATGCTAATATAAAAATATATAAATTTATTAAATTACCCACCTTTTTAGCTATCAGCAACACACAGCAAATGTTTAAAAAAGTCAATAGAATTTGAAATTCCCTAGATTGACTAATATCATTGTTACCGCCGTGAAATCTTATTTAAAATAACGAAGAATTCAGCTATA
The DNA here is from genome assembly GCA_022651775.1 of Drusus annulatus. Lineage (NCBI taxonomy): Eukaryota > Metazoa > Arthropoda > Insecta > Trichoptera > Limnephilidae > Drusus > Drusus annulatus. Next base: position 142,523 of record JAGWCC010000611.1, read on the forward strand.
TTCAGTCCTACTTGCTCAAGTAGTTTCACAGCTGTCAATAAAAATGCTAGAAAATAAATTAGTCAGTAACTCGGAACAGTTTTGTCATGCGAATACAATACTAGCTAACTGGCTTTGGCTGCTTTCTCAATTATTGGGGAACGCCTGTTTTCTGGCGTTGATCGCTGGATGTGTATACTTCAGGATAACTTGTAAAACTGTTTGCCCATAAACATTTTCCTCCGAGCTATCAGGGCGTGCTTATCTGGCGTACAAATAATTTATTTCTCCCCCGGTGTTGTGTGTTTAGGCACTACGTGGTGAAGGGTCCGGAGCACAGCCCCTACGAGGGGGGCTACTACCACGGCAAGCTGATCTTCCCGAGGGACTTTCCCTTTCGCCCCCCCTCCATCTACATGTCCACCCCCAACGGCCGCTTTAAGACTGACACCCGACTCTGCTTGAGCATGTCAGGTAACTTCATCATATTTGAGTCACCCTTGTGTAAATAAATGATATTCAACTTTCAAAATTAAATTAACATGTCGTCGCTGGTAAGGCAAAAGGGTTCAAGCGACACTTTGGTCAAAAATGAGTTAAACTTGCAGCTTTGATCAGTTCTTTTTTCTGCATCGAATGCTCTGACTCTCGTTTGATTCTGAAAACTTTTGTGACCCTTCAGCCATCTAAAATATATTCACCATTTGGGAGAAGGCTTGACTTAAGCGACACAAATTTGGGACTTTTTGTCGCTTCAGGTAACTCAGCATTGAGTTAACTTTTTTTTTAAAATCCAATCAGGTACTGAAAAGACTTACGAATTTTATTGTAAAACTCCTCTGTTGTAAACTTCCCGAAATGGCACTTCAGCCCTTTTGCCTTTCCAGCGACGATATAGTTACTGATGCCTAAATATATATATATATATATATATATATACATATAAGGAAATGAATCACAAATTATTTTGTTAATATCTAACCTCAATGTTACTCTATGCTTCATTTTTGCAGCAAAAATATCTTTGATTCCTAATCGCCATGGACCCCTTATCTTGTACGGGTTGTCTAGTCGCCCCTCGTGGTTATAAAGTTAAAATAACTTGTATTTTTGAATACGTTTGAATTATTTTTACTATTTCCAGATTTCCACCCCGACACATGGAACCCAGCTTGGTCGGTTTCCACCATTCTCACAGGATTACTAAGTTTCATGGTGTGTATTTTAAATTGTATACAAAATATATGTACAATAATTAAGTGTAATTACTTCAGAGCAATTATATATCAGGAAGGAGCGCTTGTGTAGTTAGGATTGTTGATTTTTTCCTGACTCGAGCGTGGCTAAGGCTTGGACTAGAGTATTTATACATCCATTCATAGCACATGTGTACATAATGTTTTTGTTTATTTGTATAACCACTCTTTTACAACAAAAATTTGGTTATAACCTTGAGTTATGTCAAAAACCGTGAGTTATGTCCTATTATGTCGCATAACAAAACGTAGTGGGCGGAGTCGCCGAAGATGCGGGAGACGGAAAACGTGCTTACATACCGAAAAGTGGTGCTACATTATGTGAGAATTTGTGTTATCTCTTTCTGTCTCACGGCTTACAACGTGAAAACCCGGAGAAAGTGATTTATCGTAAATTTGTATAGGTTGGGTGAAAATATTTAGCTATCTCTCCATATATATATTCTTGTTCTGAGGTAATTACTAAATATTTTCTTTATTTTTTGTGTATGAGACTCGTGAAAATTTGAAGAGTAAAAATGTCAATAACCTAACCTTACTAAACAGTTAGGTTAATTCGATGCTCTGCAAAGGTGTTAAATGGCTTCTCGATGGTTACCTTGGTGCTCTTAAATGATGTTGGATGACCGCTTGATGCAATTTGCAATTATATTTGTTACTGAGTGTTGTGATGTTAAATTTGATTGGCCTCACGAAAATTGCTTTTCAGCTGTCATCAATACATACATAAGTTGGTCATTGAACTCACTAATGAATCATTACGAATTATTTAGTCGTTGCAGGGGTTTTGAGTGATATGTTTTATTATGGCGGCCTCCGTGGTCGAGTGGTTAAAACGCTAAAGTGGCGGGTTCAAATCCCGGCGTGCACAATTAATATGTGTTATTTTACATTTAATTCATATAAAATAATATACAGTATCCAGAGTGGTAGATACTCTAAGTATCGCCCTGGCGAAAGACCACCGTTCAGAATCGAAACCTTGCTTGAAATGGTTTTAGCCATGTTTGGTGATCGGATATGGATAGCCAGGTACTTTCCAACCTTCCTCTTGCTCATCTCCTTCCCCTCCCCATTACCTTCAACCTCATAACACACCTCAATTGGGGATGCCATAGTCCCACTGGCTCCAGACGGTTGGGAGCAGTTGGGATTTTGTGGGGTAAACAAATAATGGATTAAATATTTAAATAATATCAATAATCTAAAACACAAATATGAAACAGAAAAAAGCCAAAAACTAAAAAGAACAATGGTCATAGAGTAGAGGTTCCGAGTTTGAGTCTCGGTCATGACCATGCTTTTTAGTCTCTGGCTTTTTTCTATTTCATATTTTTTGTTTTAGATTATTGATATTATTTAATTATCTAATAATAAATAAGCATTAATGCTTTAAAGTCAATTCCAATTTTAATAAATAATAGATTTAATAGGTTAGGTTTTTGTTACTCGTAACTAAGTTGTTGCATGTTTAATTAGTTTCTTCGCGTTTCAGCTTGAAAAGACCCCGACGATGGGCTCCATGGACTCATCGGACAGCACCAAGCGCTCGCTGGCCGCCTCTTCGCTAAGCCACAACCTCAAGAACAAACTGTTCTGCGAGCTCTTTCCCGAGTTGGAGCTGGAGATCCAGGCCGAGGTGCAGCGCCGGACTCTGGCCGTCCAGGAGTCCACCGCCAGCGTGCAGAACGGAGCCGTCTCCTCTGAGGAGTCCCTCCGGCCCGAGGCATCTCAGCTGCAGAACGCACTCAAACACGTATGCGTGCTGCTGTGCGTGGCCGCGTTCGCCTACGTCGTGAACCACGTGCTGAAATCTCTCTAGGGACACCAGACTCATCGTCGCTTAAAACGGGTCAAAGACTGTGATTTTTAATTGGGTTATTTGATATCGTGCCGAGCGGTCGGCCAATAGTTGCGCTAAATCAAACACATCTAGATAATTATAATAATCGCTGAATATAAAATTCCATGAAGTGATTTAATCGATTTACCGATTTGAAAGAAAACTGAACTCACCTATTTAAATAAAGCCTTTGACTCCTAGGCCCCAGATAGGATAGTGAAATTGATTTTCAGTTCAAGAAAAATTTTGATATTTGATCAATTTTAGTAAAAGTAAGGTAAAATTGAGCTTACTTCGGGCACACAGACACGCCCACCACACACTTCTATCGGTCTATCACTTCAGTAATTATCACCATACTCACAGTTCTCTTGTAACTGTGTATTAGTTTCTGTAAGGCCGGGTCGTATCACCCTTAAGCCGTGGTTTAGCAAATTTTATATTTAACCAAAACTTTATATTGCTCTTTATATTTAACCCTAGGAATGCGGGAACGCAACAAGGATGGTCCATTTCACTGGCCGCATCTCTGAACCAATCATAAACTAAGAAAGTAAACCCTATTTTTTATGCTTATTTTTTATTGCTTTTAGTTTCGGTTGAAAATAGATTTGGCTAACCACGGCTTAGTGATGAAACAACCCGGCCTAAGTTGCACATACAACAAAAATAATGAGATACGTGAGTGAATTTTTCACCTAAAATTTTTGAAAAATATTAAAATCAAGATCATATATTATTTGTTTATAGAAAGCAATCAATAAATTAAACAAATACTTTGTTACAAAAATTATTTAAAATAAAAAACTTTTCTTTGTCGGGACATAAGTTTATCCTCACGAAAAAGGGGTGCTTCAGAAACTTAAATAATTTTTATGTATTTGTTTAATTTATTTATCATTGATTACTCAATTAATATTCTAAATCCCTTTCAATTCCATTTAGGGGTAACTTTGTGGGTTACACCACTTTCTGCTGACCGCTTGATATTTTGATTATCTGTATATTGTTTTGTAATAAATACTACATAAGGGAGAAGAAAGCAAAGATTTTGAGTTATTGACATAAACTAAATATTTACAAAGATTAATTATTTGTGCTGCAGAATATTCTTTGAATTGGCTGTCATTTTTTTGGCTGCCATCCGGTTAAATGGATTTTTACTTTTTTTTAGATCATGGCATTAAAATCTCAGATATTTCTTTCTATTTTAATTTATTGTGATTTTTTTAAAAATATTCTCGTCAATTTCTTAACCTTTGGACGAAGTAAACAAAAAATTGTTACTCCTATCTACTTTTGTGACACCATACTTCAAAAAAGTGCATTTACAAATTGTGTAATTTCTTAAACGTTGGGCAACTTCAGTTGATTAACACGTTCAACGGTGATGCTTTTTATAGATTTTAAACTCAAGTCAGTTTACCCGTTGAAAGAGGAAATAAAATGGGGTGACTTAAGTCAGTTTACGCGTTGCAAGAGGAAATAAAATGGTGTGACTTAAGTCAATTTACGCATGGAAAGAGTTAAATAATGTTTTTTTTTTAAACATTTCGTCACATTCCTGTATGTATGTATTTGACAAATAATAAGTGTGCGCGACACTCTTTTCGGTACCACACATTTTAGTTTAAAATTACCACAAACATGTACGCGTCGTATTGGAGGCATGGATTATTTGGGCATAGCGTTGAATGGGTTAAAAATATAAAGAAAATTTAGTAATTTTTTAATAATTTTTTTCATCATCGGTTGTATTTATCATTAAGAATTTTTTTGTAAGGTTCAAAACACTTGTCCACGCATCATTCTTGAGCGTAAAAAATAAACCTTTTCGACATTTGAGAATTTCATGCTGAGGTCTAGAATGGTTTTCCACAGGTAGATTTAGCAGGTAAAATTGTAAACACCAAGGAGATTTCATAACAAAACTAGACTAAATTCTATTCAATTTTTTTGTATATCAATGGTTGAAAAGGGCATTTATTATTTCTATTCACACTGTCACATTATGATTTTTTTACCGTTACCACTTCAAATAATCGCCCTCGTTAACCATCGATTCTCCGCCCGCTTTAGTATTTGATCAAATTATGATCGGGTGTCAAGGGTAACAGCATGACCGTTATATGTTATCACTGAAGCCTAAATTTCCTTGCAAAAAAATTTGGATTAACGCGTTTCACCTAAACACAGTCGATATGTATTAATCATGTTTGGTGACTTTCCAGCAAAGGCAACTAAGAGCTTTTTAAAATACTTTGAACAAAAATATTCAAACAATCAATTTTATTTTTGATTTGATAGAATTATAATATGTGGGATATTGAAATAAATCTCCACCAATCTCAATTAATATTATTTGCAATCGTGAAAAAACGTTTTAATCAACTTTCCCTCGTGAGTAAGTTGATACATTTTCAGATTATCGTTAAATATCTTATTATTTTAACAGTGCGTACATTCGGTTTTTTTACGCGCGGCCCTGTGAATTCGGCACGACCTGAGCGCACAAAAACCTAACGTATATGCACCGAGGCTTACAGTTCTCAGTTTCTTTAGAGTTGTCATTTAAAAGTTAACAATGCCACAAAAACTTATTTTAAGATTGCTGTCTTTGCTTTTGTTTCCATCTTATCATTATTCAACCATTTTCAAGTATCGAAAAAAATCTGACGTAGGATCATTGCCGCAGTTCAATGGCATTTCTGAATGACTTACGCTGCATAGTATTCGCATAACATGAACTGACATAACAATCAATATAAAGACGAAACTCAGGTTAAATGCACTGTATACGATAAGTTGTCTTGCGGCATTGATAATCCAAAATGTACAGAAGAAATGAAATCTCCTTGGTTTAGCATCCCTAATTAATTTTAACAATCTGAATTCCACTGCACTATTTCTACACTGACTATTATATAGTTATGTATTTGCAATTTATTATTTATCCAATTAACTGCCCAGTTTTCATAATACGCCGAATTTACTCACGTGCCCCAAACACTTTCAGGAATTAATTAAATGGTCCAGATATTTTTTTCCCCAGAACTAAGACATGCCCCCTTAAAAGCGCCATATTATTTTTTTTTCAACTCTTTCCCCCACATTGTAAGTGTTGCCATCACTATAATTTTAATTATTTTTTTTTCTATAAATTAGTTTTACTAGCCGGCTTTAGTCAATATTTGAATATAATTTTTTAAAAATGGAAAACCGAACAGATAAAAGTCTTCTCCTATTTTAAAAACAGTTTAATGTATTTTTAAAAGCTCCGTAGCTCATGATGAAAATGAGGCATCGAACTCGTTATTTCAGAAAGCAAACGCTGGGAAAATTTCATGGTGCTAGAGCTCCCTGCACAAGAGTTTTTGGTCATTCGGACCAACATGCATGTAAAAATCCATCATGCTTGTAGAAAAATTACGACTTTCGGCGTGTGGTTGTGTGAGTAACGCAGGTGTTGTAACACCTTGAGGTGATTGTTGTAACACCTTTAGGCTACTGTTGTAACACTTTGAGGTGATAAGGGCACTCCACGGGTTATTGGATTTTCAACTAATTTTATTTACTGAATTTAACAACTAAGAACATGATTATTTTTCTGAATAATATTTTTTTTGTATCATCTATAAATAATTAGTTTGTTTTTAGCAGAGATAATGATTATTAGAAACATCCCTCTAAATTATTTTTTTCATGTCCTGAAAAATTGCTTCTTGGGAATTATTTGTTTTTAAACTTTGAACTAAGAAAAACTGTTAGTTTAGAATTATATAAATTAAAAACTAATCACCTGTTATCATCTGTGTTATGAATGTAGTAATTAATTATTTAATTTAAAAAAAACAATTTTCTTTGCAACATATTGAAAACCATTTGCCTTCATGAAATCCAGACAAAAATGAATACGTGCATACAATGTTATATTTTATACTTTTTGTCTAGATTCAACACGCAAATCTTCAGATCCAAAGTCAAGCATCCTAACCACTACATTGTAAACATTTCCTTATTTAGCTGATTAACTTAAATTCGCTCGAAAATTAAAAAAAAAGCATTTATGTACATATAAATGATTCAATTAAATAAAATGTAATGTTAGCTGTATCAATTAAAATTTGTAAAGACCGAGTTATAATCCGCAGCGGGAACCGACTGCCCCTGTCGTTCAGAATAAAAATATACTTGAAAAGGTCGACAGATAAGATTTATAGTTTTTTTAATATATTATTTTTTGTTCATCCAAGTTTTATTTGACATAGCATAGTTGACTTTATATATTATTTCATAACTAAAAATATACATGTCTTTTTGGAGATAGTCTTAGTAAACAAATTATGTTTCCTGTTTCATCTGTCTGTGCATAATATAATGAGTATTAATTTAATTTTATTAAGTTTTATCTAAGTGAAAAAGAAAAAAAATTACAACACACCAAAGATAATTTTTTTTCTTCTAATTATTAACCTTAATGTGACTGAAAGGGTACCCGAGGTACCCTCTTCGGTTTTCAACATAGATTTTTTTAATGTTCCAGTAAGTCTAGCCGGCTGAAACTTCCTGACTTCTCCACAATAGTGAAAATGAACAATTGAACATAACCGTTGGATATGTGGAGGGTGGTATGTTAGCGGAAAACGAATAAGTAAAATTTACAACTTCTGATGACTGTAATAATAGTACCCGGGTACCCTCATGTGTTTTATATGATTTTTCGAAGCTTTTCCGTATTTATTAATCATTTTAAATGATAGATATGATGTACTGTTGTGTTCAAAGTACATCACCTGTATCCTTAATGTGTTTTTTAATCACATATTTAATTAAAAACCCCAAGAAAAGATGGTCCTGGGTGAAATTTCTATCCACTTCCCCAAGTATTGAACTGAGTCGAAATGTATTACATCATAAAAGTGGTCCAGCAAACTTCAGCAAATGATATACTGTAAACGAAACCTTCATATCAATTTTTAAAAAGGTGTAATTTTCTTCAATCACATAAGGGTTAATCAATAAAATTTTATACATAATTTATTTAAAAGAATAAACAGATTTATTTTTATTTTTGGCCTCATTTATTATTTTTAGTGGCTTAAGGTTGGGTAAGTTTTGTTTAAATATTACCTACGAGCAGATAAAACAGGAAACAGTTTGAAAGAGTCCAGCCGTAGATACGAGTTTTGTAAATATAATATGTATTTATTATTTTCCACATCTTCTGTATTTATCTGTAAATAATAAAACATGAATGCTAAATGATTGCTATTCTCTTTAAAAATGCATTTTTCAATTTTATTTCCTCCTTTCAGAAGAATATTACAAATTCATATGTTTATTTTTGGGTTTCGTGGTGGAGGATATTCTCAGTATCGCCCCGGTTTTTCAGAAAAAAATGTCACTTGAAATGGACTTTGACAGGTTAGTACACCTATAAAATTCAACACAAATCTACATTTGAGCATCTGTTGAATACATCGGTTGTTAACTTGGAGTAAGAATATAAATGGAGAGGGAGCTAAATATTTTTTCACTTCACTTTATTACACTTCCAAATATGCACAATATTTAGCTGATCGCGATGCCACGAGCGCCCTACTGACCTTCCTACTATAACGTGTCAAAAGCAGTAACTACATATGCTCAAACGCTGCCAACTTCAGAATAGATTATTTCAGGTTCACTAGACTACACAAAATATGTACGCTGCGATCTGCTGGCTCGTTTGTATTAATATATGTATTTGTTAGTGTCTAGGCAGTGTTTTATTGTTCAGCGGGTATAATATTTATGTAAACCTTGGAGTAAGAATATATATGGAGAGAGAGCTAAATATTTTTACCCAACCTATACAAATTTACGATAAATCACTTCCTCCAGGTTTTTACATCGTAAACCGTGAGAGAGAAAGAGACAAGACCAGTTGTCACATAATATTGCACCACTTTAAGGTAAGTAAGTATGTTTTCCGACTCCGGCGACTCCATTTTGTTATACGACATAACTCAACGGTTTTTGAGGTTATATCCTATATTTTGTTGGAACAGGCCCTGAAAAGTGATCATATAAATAAACATAACATTAGTGTCTTGACATGGGGGGGCATCTCGCAGGCTTACTTCTTTCTATGGATAAGATGCATACAGATGGAAAAGGTTATCTGTGCAGACCAAGGCAACATATTGGTAGGTAAATTGTTTCAGTTTTGAATTTATAGTCATCTGTACAAATCGACTTTATGCCTCATGCAAAATCAAAAAGATGCTTAAAAAGGCTTCAGCCGTGTTTGGTGACCAGATCTGAATAGCCGGGCAGTTTTGAATTTATAGTTTTTATCAATCTCTTCAAACACACAAGAGTCTCAACTGCTCCCAATTAGTGCCATAGTCCCACTGGTTCCAGGCAGTTGGGATTCTAGTACGGTAGTGACATGAACAAAACAAAAAAACCGACCGCAAGCGCCTAAATACTCGGAAATTATACCAGGAGCACAGGCGGGCGAGAAGGTGGAAAACTTTGATAGTCGCCACTTTAGATATCTTGAATACATAAAATCATTGAATTTAATAAATAGTCCGTCAGTTCCTCTTTTGACCGCGTGCGAAGTTAAATACGTCAAGCTGTACGCTGTACCTCAAAGTTTCCTGATGATATGATATTAAAAATAAACTCGCTAATGAACGAGCAATAGACACTGCATAACAAAAAAATAACCACAACAAAAACACCCGCTCACTTTTCTGTGCTCCTGGTATTTTGTTTTTGTAATAATGTTGACTACGTGAAACATTATTATTTTTACAGTGACATTAGCGCCGCTACGGAATTTAGTTCAAATTAAACCGCTATTTTGCCGAAATTTTACTGCGCCGACTTCTGCGCTCCGGATACCGAGTAGATAAGAAACGCCCGAAGTTGACTGAATTCACAACAAACAATTCTAGAAAATGTAAAAAAAATACCCGAAAATATTCGAATAATAATTTTGATGAGTCACCTTCTCACGCGCCTGTGCTCCTGGTATAATTTCCCAGTAGCTAGCACCTTCCTCAATAAATTAATAGTTTACTTTACACAAGACTGGACCGTGGCTTCCCCAATTGGGGTATGAAGGTAGTGGGGAGGGGAAGGAAACGAGGAAGAGAAAGGTTGGGAAATACCTGGCTATTCAGATCTCGTCACCAAACTCGGAAAAAGCCATTTCATGCAACATTTCGATTCCGAATGGTGGTCTTTCACCAGGCCCGGATTAAAACGGCGCATGGCGGGGGGTAATTTTTTGTTGGAACAGAAAATTGGAATCAACTCGTATCAAGTATAAGACAAGAGGTGCGAGATTTTATTCCGCGCCGTCGGGCCAGGAACCTACGGTTTCAATTGCCGACATTGCAGTCCATGAATGGTATGTTTTTAATTTTTTTTTCATATGTATATTTATAAAACACTGTAATTAGGTATTATTAGTACCTTGACGATTCGCCGCTTGGAAAGCACTGCTCCAATTGCGCCTGCACAGAACTCGGCCCTGAGTAGCTCCTGCTTATGGGAAGAGTATTAACATACATAAAATAAATTTATAAACAATATTCAAAGACTTATTAAATAATTACAAACGTAATTCAACATCTGCACTCTTGTGTGCGAGCCCCATTTGTCGGGGGTATTGAAAAAAGTAGGTAAATGCAGATAAGCGGATTGTAATATCCAGAGTGGTAGGTACTCTAGAATTTAATAATGTAAATTCATACAGTATAGTATAATTTACAGTATATTTGCGGCACATTCCAGAGTGCTAGATATTATTTATCTTGGTAAATACAAAATTTAAGGGTTTGCTTCGTGTCTGTCTCATTGGGAAATTTCTGTCTATTTTGAATTTGCCGCCCGCCGCCAATGACATTTAACTTTGGTAAGTTTTCGTGCCGAAATTTGAGATTTTAACTGAAATGGTCGGAGAGATTCCCCTAGTTAACATTGTTGAATTTAATAGTGGAGAAAACTGCAGCTCGAAACAGAGCCTTTCTCCGTGTGAACAAATGCACTAGAAATATTTGAAACCCATGCAAAATCAGGATCACAAGCGAAATTCGGAACTAGCAGATAACTTCCTTCAAGTAGTGTCTTCGCAGACTTTGAGCAGTTGTCTTCTGAGAGAAAGCGACAGCCACAGGAAAACCGAAAGAAACTAACGAGTATCGTAAAACGAATTATTTTCTGCGGCGAAAAAGCATTCCCTTGAGAAAAACCCGATTCAGTGCGGGTCCACATAACATTAGAATAGAGATGGTCGATATTTCTGTCCCGGTTAAGAGGAGCCGGTCACTGGAACCGTCGATATTATTTCTCAAATCGATATCCTTTGTCCGAGGAACCGGTTCCTTTTTTGGGCACAATAGGTTTTGGCGTAAGGTCCCTTTGACGAGGAACCGGTTCCACAGTTGCGGTTCTTTTCGTTCCCCGAACATCGGCTAGCACCCCTCCGATGAAATAAAATAAAAAATGGCTGCGAGGAATCCTTCCTTTACAATAAAAATCTCCTTCGGGGACGTTCCAAAAAGAACTCGATAAATAACCGGCTTCACGCCGGTCACCGGTTACTGGAACCGCAGGTACACTTAATTTCCGATATCAACCATCCCTACTAGCGATGGGAAAAGCTTCACAGATTTGTGAATGCTTCACGAATTGATACTTCTTCAAAATGCATTTCTCGTCTGGAAGCGGAGGTACCAAATAATAGTCACGTTTTTTTTTTAATAGTTTTATTTCCGATATCACCACACCATCCCTCCACTAACAAAAAACTTGAACAACCGCTCGAGAATGATGTTAATTTCCCGGCACTGTTGCCTACGCGGCATGAGTTTGGGATGCGAAAAGTTTTTGAGCGATGAACGTTTTTCAGGGCTTGAAAATTTGAATATTTTTTGTACACAGTTTGACGTTTGCTTAGCAAAAGGGTGAATATTGCGCAAATGACGATTCATGGTTAAGGCAATGCCTAGAACAAAAGTTGCATTTGGCCTAAACCCCCGATTACAGAAATCATAAGAAACTGTCACGGGTACATGCGAGGAACGGGTCCAACTGTGGATGATGAATATTTCGCTTTTCGAACGAATATTAAGTAGATGCCATAGATTGTCTTATTGAAGTATTTGTTCAATGAAAATGAATGAATTGGGACTGCTGAAAGCAGGGGGTCCACAGTTCTTCAAAAACTGTTCCCTACACTAGAACCTGGACAACCGCTCGAGAATGATGTTAATTTCGGCACTGTTGAGCTACGCGGCTGAGTTTTGGGATAAAGATATTTTTGAGCGTTTGGCCACTTTTCAGAAGAATGCCTCCTACACAAGGCCTCAAATCCAAAACGAATTAATTAACATGCATGGTGAAATAATTCAACATAAAGAAAGCCCGATTATTCGCTATTTTCGCCGACGAAACGACTGATATCGCGCGTGTGGAGCAGTCTTGCTGTTCTTACGATATGTGGATTCGGAAAATATTAAACATAAAGTTAATGATATATTTCGTGAGTAAATTCCAGCTGTTGACGTCGCAGGGTCCACAGTCCCCCCCCCCCTCCTGAAACCAGAACCTAGCTACGCCCATGGTACCCCCTGTTATTAGAGAAGAACATAACCCGAAGGTGATAAAACATGCTAGAAAATAAGTTCAATGTTTCGCCACATTTGTAACATAGGCGCTACCTTACGGTACGATATAGACAAACATATTATTTTTTCGTTAAACTCTAATTATTAGATAAACAGAGCCATTTGTAATTATTTAAAAATACCAATAACTGGAGAAAAATAAACGTATCGGATCTTTGGTACTATTTTTTTTCTTATCGATTCTAAAAAAAAACAATAAAAGTAGTGTTTATGAAATAAGGAAATTACCCCCTATTTTTGTAAATATATGACTGTCGACTAAAAGCAACATACTAAAGGTATTTTTTGAGCGTACACTAAACACTAAAAAAAACATAATGATAATATTATACATATAGTGGACCAAAAAAAATAATAAAATAAATACAGTCAAACTTGGTTATAACGAGCGCCAAGGGACCAACTAAATTTACTCCTTATGGCCATTACTCCTTATAATGTAAGTATATAAAAAATCTAGCTACTAATATCGATATTTAAGTCAGGGTATGAAAGCTTGCATATTATTAAATTTATTGTTTTTTAAGAAATAGGGAAAACCAGATACAAATTAGACACAGAGTACAAACGAATTTGCAAAAATGGAACAGAATTGCAAAGAAAATTTTTCGTATGACTTTGATTTTAAACAACACTTTTACATAGTGTCCGATAGTACTGGATAGAAATGTTTTTAGAGCGACAACTATCAGGGATTATAAACCCTCCTTAAGGTGATTTAAGGAAAGTCCACCGTCGTGCTGGACAGGCGTCTTTCTTTGTCTTGTTTATGACATTATTCAACTGTTTCGAGAGTTGGTTTTTTTTTCTCACACCCGGGCGCATTGAGTTGACAATATTATTTGGACGTTATATCAGTGAAGCAACCTCGTTATAATCCCACACGATTGAATGAAAATAAGCCCAAACTAAAATATCATTAAGTAATTGCTCATTATAGCCGTGACCTTGCTATTACCGTGATCGTTATAACCAAGTTCGACTGTATATGTATGTCGTTAAAATATAATGTTAATCATATTATGTAGAAATATCGTTTGAAATAGTGTTTTCTCCACCTTAACCATGTTTACTAACCAGATCTTAATAGCTTAAATAATTATGACGGCCTCTGTGGTCGAATGGTAAGACGCTCGACTACGAATTCAGAGGTTGCGGGTTCAAATTTCGGCATGCACTTTTATAAAATAACAAACAGTATATTTGCGGCACGTTCCAGAGTGGTAGATACTCTTAAGTAGCGTTGTGACCGCTTTGAAAGAACTACTTCTTTTGGCAGTAGTTCCTACTTCATTCATTGTCCATTGAACAAATACTTCAATTGAAGGCGGTAGTTCATTTTAGCGTTCTTTCATTTCATTAACTTCATTTCATTGAACAAATACTTCAATGGAAGTTAGATTACAAAGAACTACTGCAATTTGCAGCAGTTCAGTTGTGAAGTGAAGTTTAAAGACTATAAAAAAGTACTTCATTACTAGTACTTCAATTGAAGTTCGACTTCAAAGTACTTCGATCTAAAGGAATGTGATTTTGGCAAGGAACCAGTTCCAGTTCTTTTCACTTTCAAATCCCTACCGACTAGGGCGTGTTTTTTTCGGTGAGGAACCGGTTCCAAAAAGAACTGTACAAATAACCGGATAAATTCACATCTCTTTTATGCGAGTTCGACTTCAATTGAAGTGTTCACTGCGAAGGGTTCATTTAAAAGAACTAGCAATTCGTAAAGCATTCACAAAACATTGAAGTTTTCCCCAACGCTGCTGTTAAGTAGCGTCGCCCTGGTAAAAGACCACTATTCAGAATCAAAACATTTCTATTAACTTCATCATGTTTTTGGGTGCTAATCATTGTTATTTTTTATGTCACTGTTATTTTATGTTTTATATCTTATGTTGTGTAAAAGCCCATGAGGGCGTATATAATTAAATAAATAAAGCGTTGCGTGAAATGGCTCAAGCCGTGTTTGTTAACCAGATCGGAATATCCAGATACTTTCCACTTCCCCATCTCCTTCCCCTCCGCACTAACTTTAGCCTCACAACATACCCAAATTGGGGATGCCATAGTCCCACTGGCTCTAGACAGCTGGGAGCAATTGGGATTTTTGTGCTTGGTACTTCCCACCCTCATTATTCCCTGACTCCTTCCCTTCCTCTCTTTCTCCAGCCTCATAACATTCCTCGTAAATAGGGGGTGCCATAGTGTAACTGGCTCCCGGGGCACTTGTAATAATATAAAATGGTTAGATTTTAAAACGAAAAAAGTTTAACAATAATTGCGAAATATCATTTGTCTTTATTTTTTCATATTTTTTAATTACAATATTTTACAGTTTAAAAATAAAAGTTTTCAGCATAAATCATATAAAATAATTATTTTGGCAATCATAGTACAGTACTAGGGTAAGATTAAAGATTCAAATAATTACCTTTTTCAAATATTACAAAACTTTAATAAAATATAAAATTACAAATAGTTTGCCTGTCTGAAAAATGCCTTTCCATACAAAAGCTCTTTTCTCTGTTCATATTAATTTTAATTTGTTGGTACATAAGTATAACAGCAATCATTTTGTATAACTGTGCTATATTTGACCTCTTAAGTATAAAACCTTAAAGATTAAAAAAATACATATCAATTTTAAAAATTAAAAAAATTAATACACAATGCTTACAATTAAAATTCGTATTAATTCATAAGTATGTAAAAAAAAAGAAGTGCTTAAGTGATGAAAAAATATGCAGTACCTTGTACACTGTTCTTGGGAATTCACTCTTTAAATAGCTCTCGTGACCTTGTCTATGGTGTCATCTTCGCTATAATGACCTCGTCTATGGTGTTAAATTAGCTATCGTGACTTTTATTATGGTGACATCTTGGCTATGGTGACCTCGTTTATGCTGCTACGTCGTTACGTTCCAGACGTATATATATATATATATATATATAATATATTTAATGAAAATGAAATAATAACTTCGTATAAGACAGACTTTATTGAAAAAAAATTGACCAACCTGTTTTTCTTAGTCTAAGCATCATCAGGGTACAAAATTAAACCAAACAAAAATACATGGTGTGTGGTCTTATATACTCATGCATAGAGAGGGAGAACACAATATAAAATAAAATAAGAGAACAGTAAGAAAACAAAAGCATAACATTTGAATTATAACAAAGTAACAGAGAGAAAGAGACAGATAATATGAAATGAAAGAGG
Source organism: Drusus annulatus (assembly GCA_022651775.1). Lineage (NCBI taxonomy): Eukaryota > Metazoa > Arthropoda > Insecta > Trichoptera > Limnephilidae > Drusus > Drusus annulatus. The sequence continues at coordinate 158,510 of JAGWCC010000611.1, forward strand.
CAAAACGTAAAATATAAAATCTGTGGTCTTATACAAAGTTATATAAATTCATTTTTATTAAATATATCAAACCACAAAGCGATTGCTTTCTACGAAAAAATATAATATATTTATTCTGATAAATCTATTACATAGGAAAGAGCTCCGATGATGATTTTAGACAAAATTTACCGGTTTATATTCATAAAATAATTGAACACAAATTAAGATGATGTATTTTTGAAAAAATTATAATGAATACGGCATTAAATTAATTATTTATATACAAATGGTTAGTTAAAATATTTAAATGATTTTAGAGTAGTTTGTTCCTATATTGAATGTGAATATTGATGATGTCCAACCTTCGGTAGGTGAGTAACAATGGGGAGTAAAAAAAATGATGATTTTGAATACAAAAAAAAAAAGATTGTAAAATTCTATGGAAGCCAAATGTGTACATGAAATCAATGGTATAACATTTGATCACTCTTGGAGACTGGTTTTGAATAGCGCAGCGAGTACTGACCAACTCCCTCTCTAGGCGAAGCTGATGGGAAGAACCGTTTGGGGACCAGGGCCCAATCGGCGGAAGTTACGGTAGAGGAAGACAGCAGAGCACCCTGAACAGTGGAGAGGTCTCGTGGCGGAAGAGCCCGTGGAATTTTACGCATTTATGCTGCCCTGCTTCTTTGAGAACATGACTGTCATTGCTTCGTCCTCATCTTGGAGTAGCCTCGTTTTTGTGCTTTTTGAACGATTGAAAAACCTAAAAAGAAGAATTAAACATTAATGCTAGTTAATAAAAATGGACGATTTTATCCTAGACACATTCTGTTCACAGATTAGTTTGGTTAGAATGCCTGATTTCCAAGGTGTGTACTTCACAAAGGCACATAAGCACTGCCTACCCTGTCGTACTCCCATTAAAATTGGGCACAATATTTAGCTAATCGCGACGACGCGAGCGCCCTACTGACCTTCCTACTATAACGTATCAAAAGCAGTAAGTACATATGCTCAAACGCTGCCAACGTCAGAGTAGATTATTTCATATTTACTAGACTACACAAAATATGTATGAGTATGCTGCGAGCTGCTGTGCGTTTAAGTGGCTCGTTTGTGTTAGTATCTTTGTTAGTGTCTGTAAGGCAGTGCTTTTTAGTTCAGCGGGTTTAATATAAACCTTGGAGTAAGAATATATATGGAGAGAGAGTTAAATATTTTTATCCAACCTATACAAATTTACGATAAATCACTTTCTCCGGGTTTTTACGTCGTAAACCGTGAGAGAGAAAGAGACAAGACAAGTTGTCACATAATATCGCACCACTTTTAGGTATGTAAGCATGCCCACTACGTTTTGTTATGCCACATAACGGTTTTTGAGGTTATATCCTAAATTTTTGTTGATAACAATACGTTGAAAAAGTGGTTATACAAATAAACAAAACGTAATGTTGGCATGTGCTATAAATGGACGTAAAAAGGTGTGTCCATGAAAACCCTGGCCACGCCCGAGTCAGGAAAAAAATCAACAATCCTGACTACACTGTTTCGCAAAGCCATCCCTTCTATATATTATTGCTCTGAGATGTAAACGATAAAAACCTTGAATCTTAAATAAATAAAAAATAGATTGTTATACCTAGAAAGTGGCCCCGAGTCAGCAGAGTTTATGGATTGTACCGCCTCCACACTCACTGTGTCCAGAAGGGCGGGACCTTCCGCCTCCAGCTGGGCTGATGTCGGCTTTTTAAACCTGAAAATGCAATCAAATTATTAATCCGTCGCACGCTCGTCCGTTTCCTCGTTGAGAGGGCACGGCAGAGGTCATTCTTCAACCTAACCTAACCCTGTACATATCTCTGTTGTGGTTACGGTGTTAGCAAAGCTTTCACATATGTATGGTGAAAACCACATATAAGGTTTCACGTAAAAAAGTTTTGTTTTTTCGTACCCTTTTAAAGACTGAAATTTAAAAGTCAATTTTTTTTATTTTTTATAGTGAATATCGGAAAGCGTCTCAAATGCTCTCAACTGTCTAGAGCTAGTAGGACTATGGCGTCCCCAATTGGGGTATGTGGTGAGGCTGAAGGTAGCTGGGAGGGGAAGAAGATGGGGAAGAAAATATCCGGGTATTCAGATCTAGCCACCAAACACGGCTAAAGCCATTTCAAGTAGCGTTTCGATTTTGAATGGTGGTCTTTTATCAGGGCGATACGTAGAGTATCTACTACTCTGGAACGTGCCGCAAATATACTATATATATATGACACATTGAATAAATAAAAGTTATTGGCGCACGCCGGTTTTGAACCTGCGATCTCTGGATTCGTCTTACCACTCGACCACGGAGGCTGTCCCATATAGTTTCACTGTATATTATGTACTGAACGCAAGTGTTATGTTCTTTGTTTTATTTCTGCACTATTTATTTATTTATTTTATTTTATTTTTTTATTTTTATTTTTTTATTTTTATACGCCTTCATGGGCTTTTACATAACATAGATATAAAATAAAATAACAGTGACATAAAAATAACAATGACATAAAAAATAACAATGTCGCTAAAAACATTTGATGCGACGATTTGATTACGCCCAAGAAAATTAACACTAGTATTTTAGAAAGAGGTATGTTATTATAGCCTTCTTGTAACTAGATTCAGTGCAGTTGAATATATCTACTATTTCAGCGATAGAATTACTCACTGCATGCAATCTAGGTACAAGCGAGTATTTAAATGACTCAGTCCTGATATTGTTGTTACATTTAAAAATAATTTTGGATCGAGTGGATCTGTTAGGTACATAGAAGGTAATTAAGCTAAGTAAATCAGGGCTATCTATAATACCATTAACAATTTTAAAAATAAAAGTCAAGTCGGAAACAAGCCTCCTGTCTGAAAGTTTTAGTAATTTTAATTCTTTCATTAAATAATTATAATTTATGGTTTCAATAGGTAGACCGAGTTTATAGTTGATGTATCTTAGAAATTTATGTTGCAATTTTTCAATGGAATCAGAGTGGATTTTAAAGTGAGGGGACCAGACAGAAGAATTATATTCGACTTGACTTCGAACTAGTGAAGAGTACAGGATTTTCAATGTAGAAATACTTTTAAATTCATTGGCATTTCGAAGAATAAAGCCTAGCAATTTTAAACCTTTATTTGTTATTATATTGATATGTGAGAGAAAATTTAATTTAGAATCGAAAGTAATGCCGAGATCATTAATTTCATTGACAGATGTAAGGGAAATATTATCAATTTTATAATCATTTGTTCTATGTGTAATTTTTTTTTAATAATCTAAGCACTTACATTTTCAATAGTAAACTGGAACCGACGACTGACACAGAACTCATGGCCATGGCGGCAGACGCCATCCAGGGCTGGAAACATTATACAAAATAAAATAACAAATTAAAATACATTCAACTGAAAACTATATATGATTCTTTTGACTGAAAACTATGCAGGATTCTTTCAGCAGAAAATTATGTACAATTTATTTTACACTAGGAAAAAAAACATGTTACTCTGTATATAGATGACAGTCATGGGGGACAGAGAAACACCCTTGGAGTAAGAATATACAAGGAGAAGTACCTTTGCGAAACAGTGTAGTCAGTATTGTTGACTTTATAGATCGATAGAAAGAGACAAAGATATGTTAAAGGATGTCGGATAGCCTATTAGTTACCGCCCACATGGAATTCGGACGTTTTTAATAAAAATATTTGAACACATTAAACAAAACAATATCAATACACCATCAAAATGATTTATAAAGTCAAAATATCACACTAAGGGGCTATTTCACCACCTCTCAATAAACTACTATTCATTAGTTAACTCTAATCATCGGAATATTCGTTAGCTATCTCTTTCCGCAAGTTTGGCTGGCAACGTCGCTTTTTTTCAAACCTTATCCCGTCTGCTGTCACGTCTGTCAATACAATGCCGTTATTTCTAACATAAACTTACTTTCACAACACAACATTCGCGCGCGAAGCTCATTACATCCCTCTCACCAAATAGTTATTGAGAGGTGGTGAAATAGCCCCTAACACTAATAACAGAAGGTTTGCCTAAATAATGATAGAAGCTTTTTGTTGATTTTATGTCTTTATATCATTAAAAATGTGAAAAATCTAAAGTTAACTAACTAACTAACCATCACACCGTTTCTCCGCAGGAGTAGGCAGAGAGGATGGACCGCCATATAACTTTGTCTTAGCACACACTCCTTGCTTCATTCACATTCATACATCGTCTCATACATACTCTTATGTTATTCTGACTTTTCACTCCTTGCTTAGGGTTTTTAATCCAGTAAAGATCTTTTCCCTAAGAAAACACTAATGTAAAAATAAACTCAGTCAAGTAAATAAAACCATCAGATGGTGATAGTAATAAGGCCTAATGAGCCGCAGTACTAGTAAGATAGTCATTATGAGGGGTATTTGTATAAGCCCCAGCTAGTTAGTAGAGGATTACGAAAGAATCCATAAAATCAAAAAAAAAAAATTCTGACTTTTCACACGACCCGATTAAAAAATATTTAAAACTGTTGAAGTACCTCTGAAAAGTGATGTTTTATAATCTTTGTTTGGTCTTATTTGAACATCCGCGCATAGCGCATATCACCATCATGTTTAATTTATTTGTATTACCACTGCAAGTTTTTCGACCAACACAAATATAGGAAATAACCTCAAAATCCGTTGACGTAAGTTATACGACTCGACGATGTGGAGTTAGCGTAGACGGAGAACATTCTTACAAACTTAGAAGTGTTGCAATATTATGTGAAGATTATTCTTGCCTTTTTCTCTTTCATGGTATACGACGTAAAAACCCGGAGAAAGTGATTCATCGCAAATTTGTATAGGTTGGGTAAAAATATTTACCTCTCTCTCCATATATATTCTTACTCCAAGGAAACACCGTTTGTTCCCCAGTGTTTTTAACAGAATGGCACATTTTCACCAATAGGGGGGGTGACGTAGGTCTACTGATTCCAGCCAAAGAAACTCTTGTATTGTAAAAAAAAAACCACATACCTGCAGGATGAATCCATAAGAAGCGAGGGCCCCAGAGGCCAGAGGAATACCCAGCAGGTTGTACACCGAAGCGAAGAGGAAGTTGAGCCGCACTCGGCGAACTGTACAGCGGGAGAGCTCGATGCAACCCACCACGTCCAGGAGGTCACTCTGGAACAACAATATTAATCTATTGTAATAAAAAGTTATTATTTAACAATTATTAATTATATTTTCGTAGAAAGCAATCCACTTTGTGGTTTGACATATTTAATGAAAATGAAATAATAACTTTGTATAAGACCACATATTTTATATTTTACGTTTTGCCTCTTTCATTATTGTAGCAATTCTGCTTCAACCTCGCAATTCAACACGTCTATGCGACGAATGCAACAGCTGGGAAACACGTACTCCGATGTCGCTGATATATTTAACACGTCAATATCAACTATAAGTCTAATTTAGTACAGTTGTTGTCATCTGGCAGAGCTAAACTAATAGTTGGACCTGTTACTTAATATTATTTTTTTCATTTATTTTACAATATTTTCGAACCTGTTATTTACTGAATATTATTAGTTATTTTCATCTACAATATTTTGTATCTGCTATTCAATACTCTTTTTATTTTTATTTTACAATATTTTTTTGTACTAATGAGGTTATTGTTTAAAAAAAAAATTCATAATTTACATTTGTATAAAAGCCTATAACGGGTGTAAATAAATAAATTTCATATGATCTGTCTCTTTCTCTCTGTTCCTTTGTAAACATTATTATTTTATTCTTTTGTTTTCTTACTGTTCTCTTATTTTATTTTATATTGTGTTCTCCCTCTGTATGTATGAGTATATATAACCACACGCTATGTATTTTTGTTTGGTTTAATTTTGTACCCTGATGATGCTCAGACTAAGCAAAACCGGTCGGTCATAAAAATTAAAATAAAATCTGTGGTCTTACACAAAGTTATTATTTTGTTTTCATTAATTATAAATTAAACAATCATGGCAAACCCAGTGGCATACTTTATGATAATAACAAATTTATATATGTATATTAACTTATGTTTTTGTAGGTTTTCGGATACTATAATAATTATAATTTGTGAAATTCTGATAACTGAATAACAACAATAATAAGTAAAAAATATTTGGAGATTGATTTAACATTAAAAAAAAATTGAGTGTTCAAATAAATGTCACGCAGCTACTAAGCGTATAGAAAATGCTTTTTTTTTCTTCCCACATAAATTCCGGATCTCACTTATCAAATTGCCAGGGTTTAGAAGATTAAGACAAAATATTAAAATTGTTACCCTCATAAGGACAACATCAGCTGCCTCGACTGCCACATCCGTGCCAGCCGCAATAGCTATCCCCACGTCGGCCTGGGCTAGAGCGGGAGAATCATTCACACCATCGCCAATCTGCAAAATAAAAAATATAAATGAAATACAAAAATACGTACAAACGGTGTTTCATAATCATTGCAATGCTACATCTCAGGGTGGGTGGGCTTTGCCCTCCTCTACAAATGTTTTCTACTGACTCCGGTTTCTCTTCATTCTTCTCCAGTACTCAAGGCATCATGTCCTGCTCGAATTGTGGTGGAATTCTATTTTAATAATTTAATAGTATCATTTTTTTTACTTCATTCCACTGTTTTTTATAGTGCTTTGGCTAGTTCAGGATTGTATGATTGTAATCATTTGTTACAAAACTTAAATTCGCAAAGCAGTTTAGAAATGTTTGATTATTTGTGTCAAATAAAAAAGGATGGCGGAGAGGGGGAGAGGGCGGGGGGGGGCGCACTCAATACTTACTGCACAGGATGCTAGATGTCGTGGAACCGCCCTGGTCACAAATGTTCAATATTATATAGAGCCAATAGCGTCCATTCTGAATAGATTAGTATAACATATAGCGTAGATTCACTTGAAATCGTACCAGTCTGAAGATGCCTGTTACAAGGTGAAACCAGTTCCGTCTTAATAAAAAACAGTGGTATAAAGTTTAAAAGATTGTTTATAAATTACTCACCATGGCAACACGCTGCCCCAACTCCTGCAGCTTCTGTATCTTGGCCACCTTGTGAGATGGCAACACTTCGGCAAACACTTGCTCAATGCCAACCTGAAAATAACAAAACATATCATCAGTGCTGGTTCTATGTACATATTTCTAGTACGCTCCTAATAATTTAATACGGTTAACATTGTGTAATGGTTTTTATATTACCTGCGCGGCTATAGAAGCGGCGGTATTCCTATTGTCGCCTGTCAGCAGTATGACGGTCATGCCTCGTCGCTTTAAGGCCGCCACACAGAGCGCCGCCTCTGGTTTCACTTTGTCCGCCACCGATATAGCGCAGCAAATGATACCTGGACAATGAAATAATTAAATAATTAGTTGAAATGAGAACAGGAAACCAGGAATATTTGGCGATGCTGGGAGGAACTATGTCTTTTAAAGGAGAGAACAGAGTGAACCTGAGTCTAGAAGAGACTCATTTTGTAAAGGAGAGAAGATTATGAATGAAAAAATGGCATATTGTTCCACAACCAAGTTTTTGACGAAGTTTGTTCTAATGCGACAAATGTTAACCGCGTACAAATGTCCGGTAAGTGTTTACTGTGTTTTCCGAATGTTCACCGGTGACGGAGTTATAAATGACTTGGAGTTCTTTGGAGCACCTTTCACCTAAATACTGGTAAAATAAAGACAGTATTCCCACCTGTCAAATGTGTGTTTCAACGATTGCAATCCATCTGCTAAGTGAATCTATTGTCAGATTTCTCTTTTTTTTCACAGAGCCAAGGGTTTCTGACAAACTATCAATTAATTGAATAGGATAATTTTATTTTGAACATTGTCCACTGTTACTTACATTACAACTGTACCTTGTCAGAAAAATAGCTTTGGAAAAAGTGAGGTTAGGTTAAGTTTTTGACATGTACAAAACTGTACCGTATCAGAAAAAGAGCTATGGAATAAGTGAGATTATGTTAGGTTTTTGACATGTACAAAACTGGACTATATCAGGAAAAGAGCTATGGAATAAGTGAGGTTAAGTTAGGTTTTTGACATGTACAAAACTGTACCGTGTCAGAAAAAGAGCTATGAAATAAGTGAGGTTAAGTTAAGTTTTTGACATGTACAAAACTGTACCATGTCAGAGAAAGAGCTATGAAATAAGTGAGGTTAGGTTAGGTTTTTGACATGTGCAAAAATGTACCATGTCAGAGAAAGAGCTATGAAATAAGTGAGGTTAGGTTAGCCTACCGTCGACTGCGCACAGCACCGCGGTGCGGCCCAGGCTCTCTTCCTTCACCAGGGCCTGCTCCATGTGGGGCTGTAGGGCCAACCCGTGGCGAAGCATCCACTCGCGATTGCCCACCACGATCAAGTACTCTTTCTGCTGCAAATTGAAATGGATTATTCATATTGAACGATGAACAACACGTGATGAACTAAAACACAGGAAATTTAAAAAAGATTAATTTGATTTGTAAATAGCTTGGAAGCCTGTAATCTTTGAATTGCAGTGTCTCCAAGAAAAAATGCTATTAACCTCTGTGCCGGTGGTGCCTATAGGCACCGGGCATTCATTATTATCTTTTCAGGAGTTTTTTTTCCTTTAAAACCTGTTGTTCACACATTTAAATGAACCGCAATCGCTTGTCAACAAAATTATCAACCCATAGAGATGTTTCGCATTGCGTTAAGCGCTATTCCAGAAAAACCACTTATACCATTAAACACATTATCTGAGAAGATAGCATAATTATCGAAAACATCATTTTGTAAAACACAAGTGAGTTATTACAAAATTACTGTCAGCAGGGTACGACAGAAGTTGAGCCTTGTAGGAATCTGCCATTCTAGAGGTTAAAACAGATTTCTCCAATACACCCAAAAAGTTGAAACACAAAGTGATAGCTTACACTAGAGGCTGAATCTCCGACTTCTTGTAAATCTGCCGTGCTATCCGTGTCACTGACTTCCAGGATACTGTCAAGCTGCTGGCGTTGCTTAGCGGTGGAGTCCTCACACACGTCTAGTTCCACATCACACAGCATGGAGGGGAACCTGGCCTTGGGGCTGTGAAAGAAAATATACCACTTAAGTGAAATCATGCCTCAATTCAACATTCGGGCAGTTTTTTTTTCTGAATCGATTTTTTTCACATCACACAGCATGGAGGGGAACCTGGCCTTGGGGCTGTGAAAGAAAATATACCACTTAGGTGAAATCATGCCTCAATTCAACATTCGGGCAGTTTTTTTTTCTGAATCGAAAGCTCTGACTCTCGTTTGATTCTGAAGACATTTGTGGCCCTTCAGCCATCTCAAAATATATTTAATATTTGTGAGAAGGCTTGACTCAAGCGACACAAGTTTAAGACTATTTTTTTAGTTTTTTGTCGTTTCAGGTAACTCAGTGAGAGCATTGACTCAACTTCTTTTTTTTTTTTAATTCAACTAGGTACTGAAGACTTGACTTTTATTGTAAAAAAAAAAAAAAATAAAGTGCACCGGTGTACTTTTGACTTTCTGGCAACAATGTACTTCTGAGGAAAATCTGCATTTTGTCATTGAAAATGTTTAAAAAATGTACATTTCATTCTAATCTGTCATTCAATAGCTAAACTCTGCCACATCTGAATGAATCCCTTGAATATTACAACTCTGTGATGGTGAGTAATAAGATTTTTTTAATAGAATAACAATAAGGTAATGCAATAGTGATCATTAGATAAAATGACAACAGATATAATATCATGAGTGGTGTATAAAGTCACAAGAATATAGTGATAATTAGATATGGTGTCCTACGGAGAGTCAAAACTAATTAAAGTAACCTTTGATTTACATAAATAATGACATTCTCCTTAGCATAGTGAATTACGCAATTAACAGTGAAAAGACCATAAATAATATGTACCCGGTGAGTGTGGTTATGGCGGCCGAAGTCTCGTGGGTGCTCCGTCTGGTGGCACGGCAACTCAGGCCGCAGCCCGGCACCGACGTGAAGCCGGTGCAGCCCCCCAGGGCCCCCGAGCCCAGGACGTCTCGGCAGAACTTCACTATGGCTGCGATAATACAACATCGTCAAATTTAGATGCAAAATAAATCTAACATGTACGGAGGAGAGCAGTTCGTCTGATAAAGAATCCAAGAATCCGTTGTTAGGTAGGTTGATTGCCATTTCTAAAGCGGACGAAACCTAGGTATGCTGAGTATGTTTTACGGGTATTTAAATGGAGCCTGCTTGGGGGAGCTGGGAACATTGATCGCTTGTGCACCGAGCAGAACGCCCAATCATCATAGATATCAGTAGCATGAGAATAAGTTGTTTTTTGGGCATTCGTAATATCTCCCTCATTTAATCCGAACCTCTTCAAGATCCAAATGAACTAATTCCTTCTCTCAATACTTCTGATAGTCCCTCCTGTCTGTAGTGTGTACAACCAGAGCAACTGTTTCATATAACGTGTCACGTAATAATTAACAATATAGGTACCTGAAGCAACGGGATGCTCGGAATTAGACTCTGCAGTGAGTAAAAGATCGAGGAGTTTGGTCAGAGTTTTGTTCCCCTCAAACAGGATCATCCGAACTACGGAGGGTTTGCCAAAGGTAATTGTCCCGGTTTTGTCCATCACTACTGTCTTCACCTAAAAACACAAGTATTTCATATATATTATCAGTTCCAAACAAAAAAATATTGGAAATTTTCTCAACAACTTTATAGACTAGTGATATATCCTTTCTGTAAAACCTTTAGGTGTGTGAATATTTTTCTTAATGTATTTACTCGTAATACCCTTTTCTTTTGTACTCCCTTTTAAAATTTGTATGTCGTTGTAAAAATATTTTTCCTTTTTGTTTTATAATTTTCTCCCTTCTTGGGGTGAGTTTTTTTAGTGAATTCTTTGTACTATATTATCATCTCAATGAATAAAAAAATCTTAACTGTAAAGCATAAAAGCTGTTTGTGTATGTTTGACGACCTCCGTGGTCGAGCGGTTAAGATCTTCGACTACGAATCCAGAGGTTGCGGGTTCAAATCTCGGCGAGGGCAAATAAATTAAATTTAATTACATAATGTGTGTTATTTCACATTTCATTGATGAAAAATAATATATGGTATATTTGCAGCACGTTTCAGAGTGATGACACTTCCAGTATCGCCCTGGTGGAAAACCACCATTCAGAATCGAAACGTTGCTCGAAATGGATTTAGCCGTGTTTACTGATCACATCTGAACAGTCAAGTACTTTCCAAGCTTCCTCTTCTCCATCTCATTTACTTCCCACTACCTTCCGCCTCACAACATACCCCGAATGGGGATACCTTAGTCCCACTGGCTCCGGACAGTCAGGAGCAGTTGTGACTCTTGTGCGGTATTCAAATAAAAAAATAAAAACAAATCACTTCACCCAAACGGTGAGTTCTGACATCATGAATTTGCACTTCGGTGGTTTTAAATATCCGTTTGACTGTCAAAAAATATGACAAGATGTAATATTGTTTGGGCATCATAATATAATATAATTACCTTGTGAGCGTTCTCCAGCTGCTCAGCCCCTTTGATCAGTATGCCTAGCGTGGCGCCCACGCCCGTGGCTACCATGACAGCCGTGGGCGTGGCCAGCCCCAGGGCGCACGGGCACGCGATGGCCAGCACGCTCAGCGCAAAGTGGAAGGCCGTGGCAACCACACGCTCGGGATCAGAGCGGTCCAACATCATCATACCCTGGAATAAGAAATGCGTATAACGGTCTGGATAAGTGCAAATTGTTCACTCCATAAAACAATCGTTGTTTTGAGATGCATAACTGATCTACCATGATAATGCCTCTTAGAAAAAAGGTTGTAATAATCAACAGCTTCGTCTAGACGACATAGTTAAACATTCATGGAAAAGTCTAAATATATTATTATAGTCACAATTTGTTTCATACACTTTATTTTGGATTTTGACTGCTAAATTATTCATTTGCTAGTTGCAAACTGCCTCATATGCTAGCCGCACACTGTTTATACGATGCTAATGAAGTATTGCGCCCCTGAGGAGATATTTCACAAAAAACACTAAACAGGACACTTCCAATTCAAGAGATGTAATAAACCTAATGGTGAGTGGCGCCATCTCTGCTGGATAGAGAAAACAACTATAATAATAAAATTATGATAATTTGTATAGCGCCATTTTTGTGAAAAATCACCTCTAGGGCACTTCTTTATAATAAACCTGCAGGACGAATGAGGGTTGAAAAACCTAAGCTTAGGTGACTGGATGTTGTGAGTGCAACCATAGTCATTGGGGAAAAGTATAAATAAAAGTGGTCCTAAGTGAGATCCCAGAGGAACACCGCTAGAAGCTATGAATTGATGAGAATGATTTTTTACACTATGGAATATAGACAAAATGTCATAAATAAAATAACTGTTGGAAGGCCTAAGTTGGTGACTAGATGGTGTATAGGTACACCGCAACCTTCGTTTATGGAAAACATAAATAAAAGTGGTCCTAAATGAGATCCCTGAAGAACACCGCTAGAAGCTATGAATTGATGGAAAATAATTTTTACACTATTAAATATAAACACAATTTCATAGATGAAAGAAGTGTTGAAAGGCCTAAGTTGGTGGTTGGATGGTGTGTAGGTACACCGCAACCTTAGTCGTAAATGATAAATATAAATAAAAGTGGTCCTAAATTAGATCCTTGAGGAGCACCGCTAGAAGCTATGAATTGATGAGAATTAATTTTTATACTATTTAATATAGACACAATGCCATAGATGGTTTAAGCTTACTGTCATATATAGAAGCAGGTATTTAGGTACTCACGTGAGGTGGCAGATTGTCTATGTTGATGAAGCCACTGATAATCCAACACAGCAGAGTCAGCACTGAGAGGCCAATTACAATGGGGACGAAATATCTGCAAGAGACAAGGGAAAATTAATTATCTAATTAAAATAAAATAATCTTTTCAAGGCTTTTCCTTCCATGATGATTTTAAGTAATTATGTATTGAAACAATGTGAATTAGAAAAAACACACAGAAAGAAAAAAACCGAGAATCGAACTCGGAATCTCCCGATTACAAGCCAACGAAATTGATTATCTGCTCAAGAATTTCAATATAAAAAAAAAACTTTGATTAATCTCATCTTAAGTAAAGGAAATTTGGCATTACTTCAAAACACCAGACACGCCTCCAGTACACTTCTATCGACTTATCTCTTCAGTGGACACTGCCAAGTATTTTTTTCTTTTCTGTATGTTTTTCTAATTGATATTGTTAGAATATTTATTATTATTATTATTGTGTCAATTATTACTACATTGTAGTTTCATGTTTGTTTCGATTTTCAGGATGACATAAAGCATTGACGACCTTTATGGCAAAGTTTGTATCTCTCATCTGTTTGTATGTATGTATTATTATTTTGTTGGTTTCGAATTGCAGGATGACATGAAGTATTAACGACAGAGCGGTAAGCTCTTTGGTTCTGGACTCACCCGGCTATGCGGTCGGCCAGCTGCTGCACGGGCGCCTTACTGACCTGCGCCTCCTCTACCAGGCGACAGATCTGCGCCAGCGTAGCGCTCTCTCCCGTGTGCGTGGCCTTCACGAACAGCACGCCGCGCTGGTTCACGCTGCCGCCTATCACAGCCGCCCCTGGAACAGTCATAACTCTAATTATTTCCACGCAGCACAATGTTGGTCATTTCTGGAAAGAGGGTGCAAAAAAGACCCCAGGGTAAACTGAATGAGACAGAAATGGCCGGACAAAAAGTTGTCTATGTGTATTTGGTGCGAAAAAATTCTTTGGGCTAAAATTAATGCGACATAAATGGCTAGACAAAGAAGTTGTCTATGTTTGATTGGTGCAAAAGATTCTAGGCTAAAATGAATGCGACATAAATGGCCAAACAAAGACGCTGTATGTGTAAATTTGGTGAAAAATACTCTCTAGATTAAAATTAACGAGACAGAAATGGGCAGATAAAAAAGTTGTACATGTATATTTGATAAAAAAAGACTTTAGGCTAAAATTAATTAATATTTTTAGGGATTAAATTGTTTTTTGTTTATTTGTCAGTGTCTGTCTTCAACACATTGGTTTGAAGCATAAGTATGTTACATTTTGAAAAGACAATATATTTTTTAAATAAATAAAAAAAACATCAACTAAATGTTAACAATAACATAATCTCTTTTTAGCCAATTTTGAAGAGCAGCGTCATGATTAAAGAAGATTCTTCGAAATTTGTTGGTTAGGGAGAAAACAATATGAAAACCTGATGTAGTAAGATCAGGAGAATATGGCGGATTCGAAATAAATACAGAACTGAGTTTTTTTGTAGGAGCTTTTGTAATGTTAGTATTCTGATGAAATTCTCCCCGTAAACGACACAAACAGTTATAGCAGCTTCTAATTCTTCTTGTAATTTAAGAGATTTTGAGAAATATGAAGCATATTGTAGTAAGAGCAATAATTTACCAATTTGTTTAGGAACCGGCATACTTTCTCCCGTGATTAGAGATTCATCGCAGGTGCTCTGCCCCAGGACTACTCGTCCGTCCACCGGGACCTTGGCACCAGGCACCACCTACAACAGGCACAGTAAATAACATCAACAAATGGTTAACTTGATCATGGTGATCGAATCGAATTGGATTACCATAAATCAATTAAACCCAACCAAACAAATGTGCCGTGCCAATTTTATTGAAGCTGTGCAAGCAACACTAGAGTTCCATTTAACGGAGACAGTGGGTCTATGGCACTCCCGAGGGAAGAAGAAAAGACAGATGGAAGTTGAGAAGTATTTTAGTAACTGGATTTTCCCAACCTCTATGTCAAAGTAATAAGATTTTTGGCTCTGGAAACAGAGAATGCGAGTTGATCTAACAAGTGCAAACTTTAAATTATCAGAAATAGTATATTTAAAAGTGAAGGATGCTTTCAGAATCCCCCTGATAATGGATTGAGAGTTGAAAAATTGCTAGAAAAATGGCTTTAGGCATGTTTATCAACAAATATGAATAGACAGGTACCGCCCAACCTTTCTTCGCCCACATCTCACAACATTCCCAGATTTGAGGTAACATTACCATAAACCCATTATCTTTGTACGGTCTAGTAATCGATTGAAGTAAATTCACCTTAATAACGTCTCCCCTTTGCACCAGCTCTGCGGAGATGGTCTTTTCCCACTGGATGCCCCCCTCTGGAGAGAGCTCCACTAGCACAGCCTCGGGGGGCTGCAGAGACAGCAGTCTAGAGAGGGCCTCCGATGTCTTACCCTGAGATTATAAGAATATATATTATACATTGGTCAGTAAAAAATAAACATTAAAAAGTTCACACATTTAAAAATATGACAAAGTTATGATTTTAACTTTGCTATCAGTTTGGGCGACTATTATCAACTCCATTCTAAAAAGGATGGTTTTATATACTAATCTTACATACTCACTTTAATAGCCATTCAACACATAGCAAAAGTTGATACACGGCTAAAGTTTAAGCTGAGGTAAAATTACGCTTTGGTGACACCGAAATTGTGCGTTTGAGTCAAATTTCAATATTTGGGTAGATCAATTATTTTATTAGAGCAATTTAATGGGATTATTATAAAAAAATGAACTAAACAACATGTAATTCAAAGGAGAAAATTTCGTGGAATGTAAAACATTGTTAGAATTACGATTGAACAGTATAATTACGAATGAAAGTACTTTACATACGCTCTTAAAAACAGCCGAAATTACAAAGTACGAAAATTGAAACTTATGCAGAAGTACATACCTTGGCGATGTGTTCCAACCACCGCCCCAGCGAAATGAAGACCAACAACATCGGAGGTGTGTCAAAGAATGTGTGTGGAGAGCTTGTATGTTGTTGGATCATGGCCGCCATCACCACGCACACCGAATAGACATAACTGAGAAGGTAAGACACAATTAAAATTAATATAATAATCCTACTTTCCATCACTACATATTAATTCCTAGTTTAGATAAGAAAATATACAGGGAACATACTTACCTGGCAGGTCCCATCAGATAGACACAATTTTTAAATTAAAATTATGATTATTTATTAATTAATTAATTTATTTTTATTTTATTTATTTATTTTTATTTATTTATTTTTAATTTTTTTTATTTTATTTTTTAAATTTTTGCCGATTTTGAAATATCCTACTTATTTGGCGAAAAATAACAAGACTAAAACACGTCAGGCAGCTGCAAAAGCGCCACGACATATCTAACAGGTTATATGCGCAGGCAAAAAGAAGAACTGATGATTGTATTGAATTGACGAAAAAAGGTCGCCTGCCGGTTACCGGGCCGGCGGTCGAAGGGACGAAACATGTGGCAAATGGTCATCGTGTGACGACCATTCTCGGGCTGTGGCACTGCATTTAAAAAAACTGATATTTGAAGATTCAAATATTTTCTTAAAAATCGAAATTACGCCAAAACTAGTCACTTTAAAATTAATTAGAGTTTATTCACTTAACCTATACACAACAACGGTAATTTTAAATAATTTGTAAAATATCCTACTTATTTGGCGAAAAATAACGAGAAAGACTAAAACAACGCCAGGCTGCTAGGAAGGCGCCACATTATGTTACATGTGAATTTGTCAATCAACTAAAGGGCAATAGTTTTAACCAATAACGTCAAGGAAGGTTTACATCATACTGTTATATTTTTAATTCGGTTTATTTATGGTGTATTTTGATATGAGGATGTTTGGTTCTTGGATGCATAAAATACGATGACATCAGTTAGTTGGTCGAGTGGTACAAAGCCTCGGGTTCATAATATGTCACAGGTTCACCCCTCTGCTAGCTAAGCCCTCCATCCTTGCACAAGCAATATTTTTCGCTTATAATAATGGCAGAAGGAGGAATTCAAATATTGTTAGATTATTCGTAATCTGGTAGTGTTTGTCTTTCTTTAAAAAAATTAACAACTAAAAACTTTGGGTTATGCATGTTTCTGAATAACAACTTGTAAAAGTGTTTGCCCAAAAACATTTTTCGTCGAGCTAGCAGGGTGTTGAGGTCAAGCATTAATTTACCTTATGGTTGTTGTCATACAGATCAGCACGTCCATGTTGGTCGTCCGATGTTTAAGTGCCTTGTATGCTTGTACATAGAAATGCCAACCGCCAATTATCTGCAAAAGAAAAGTATTATTATCAAAAGGGTTCATGGAGTGGTGGAATTAAATACTGAACTAGCATTCGTGCTGACTGAGCAAAAATAAGTTTTAATCGTTGTTTCCAATCAAACTTAGTCAATCGGTACACCTAAGTAAGGTCACCCATTTTCAGGATTAAGTTTGAATAGCCGATAGAGATTCGACAAACTGTCAATAGAGTTTGAGACGAGATTTCGTCATAAAGGAATGGTGGGTTTGTTACCTGCACAGGGGTGGCCAACAGGAACATGATCAGGTTCTCCAGCGACAGGCCGGGCACCACGCAGCACATGTTCTCCGAGTGGTCGTGGTCCGTGTCGGCCATCATGCCCATGAAGTAGGCCATGGCGGCCATGCACGGCGCGCCAAACAGCAGCGACACCAGAAAGGCGTTGCGCCATTTACGTATTTCAGCTCTGCAGAAAACAAATCGATTTAAAAACTAAATAGAGAATGACAAAGAACGACAATGGACGAGCATGAAAGAAACTGGACAAAAATGGAAAGAATAAAGAAGATGCACTAAATAGACAAGGATGAGAGAAACTGGATGAGAGTGGACAAAAATGACGAAGGAATGACCAAAAGAGACAAGAATACATAACAATGATGGACAAAAAAGAAAAGAAAGACCAAATTTGACAAGAATAACAAAGGCAAAAAATATTGAAATTATTTTATAATGTTGCATATCTAAAATAGATAAGGATAGGAAAGATGGACAAAAAGAGACGGGAGAGAAAAGAAAGATGAAATTAGACAAGAATAACAAAATTGGACATGAAAGAAGAGGGAGATAAAAATTGATAAGAATTACTAGACTAGAATTGACAGTGGCTGAGAATGGACAAGAATAATAAATGTAGACAGGGAACAAATGGAAAAGAGTGAGAGGTAAATAAAGAATGATAAAAAGTAGGCGCGGACTCACTTATGTTCTAAACAGTCTTTTGTTGATTTGTCCTTATTGTTAATTACGTAAGTTTCAAAGCCCAAGCTCTCCACCGCCTCTGATATGTCCCGCGGCCCCGTCACCTCCCCGTTGAATGTAAACTTCCCCCTGGAACAAGAAAACACGACACATCATTCGTTAGTTTAGTTTATTTGTCAGTCGGTAGAGCTCTGAAAAACCACTTGGGTATTACCGTATAATTTTATATTCAGAATTTTTTAAATAAGGGTCCACCATTGACAAGATTGGTGGCCATTTTGGCTCGGTCTAAGTCTTTTTTATATATAATTAAAGCCTATAGGTGGCATTGGTAAAGTGCACATGAGTTGAAATATCACTTAATTGTGCTATAAATATATATTTAAAAAAATATATATTTTAATATTCTTGTAAAATTATACCAAATAAAACACAACACGGATAACTCCTTAAAAAAGAATGTAAAAAGGGAATGTTTCTCTAACGAG
The DNA here is from genome assembly GCA_022651775.1 of Drusus annulatus. Classification (NCBI taxonomy): domain Eukaryota; kingdom Metazoa; phylum Arthropoda; class Insecta; order Trichoptera; family Limnephilidae; genus Drusus; species Drusus annulatus. The sequence continues at coordinate 177,211 of JAGWCC010000611.1, forward strand.
GAAAAGTAATGCGGTTATACAATATCGTAGCTGGAAAGGCAAAAGGGCTTAAGAGACACTTTGGTAAAAAATTAGATAAATATGCAGTTTTAATCAGTTTTTGTTTCTGCATCAAATGCTTTGACTCTCGTTTGATTCTGAAGACTTTTATGACCTTTCAGCCGTATAAAATATATTTACCATTTGGGAGAAGGCTTGACTCAAGCAACATAATTTTGGGACTTTTTAGCTTTTTGTCGCTTCAGGTAACTCAGTGAGAGCATTGAATTACCTGAGTTAACTTTTTTTTCAATGGTGTCCAGGTACTGAAGACTTATGAATTTTATTGTAAAACAATAAAACTTTAAAGTGCTCTGGTATAAACTTCCCAAAATGGCGCTTCAGCCTTTTTGCCTTTCCGGCGACAATATAATATCAATTGTATTATTAATACATATTACTTTGTAGCTATCATCATATTACCAAAGCAGTTCTTAACCTTTTAACCGCTAAATAAATATACCTAAGCAGTCGTCCCTATGCGGCACATTTTTTTGTTTACGCATTTTTGGATGAATGTTATTTTTAGAACGACACTTTTAGGAAAACCAAATCATTATCAAAATTATAAACTATCCTAAAATCATCCTCCAACATCAATAAACATTCATTTGAGATAAACCTAAATTAAGATAACGCCATAATTGTGTTATTATAAACAGGCGCGGTAAATTTCAACCGAGATAAGGTCATCTGTTTGGTCGCGGCTAGCGGCTGTCCCCGGGCTCTCGGTTTTATTATTTTATAAGATAAACAATGAAGTAGTTGATAAAAATTCTTAGAGATGTTGCTCAACAAATGAATACTCTTATTTTTAAAACAAATTTCCCCGAATATGGACTGCATGTGCTTGAAAAAGACTAAAGTCACTCGCCGCGGTGAATGAGTTAAACTGTCCAGGTCGCTAGGTCAATAATTCAAGATGACTACTTACTTTTGTGTTGTAAGTGCAACGGCCGCTGTTAAAACTCCGGGTATCTTCATCACGGTGGTTTCTATCTTGTTGACGCACGACGAGCAGGTCATGCCTTTTATCTGCCAATTGAAAAAGAAGAAGCCATTAATAAACAAGAATTATTACGTATTGATATTGGAGGGTTCTATTTGCTAGTGGGAAAATGTATCGAGATAAATTAAATACAAAGTGATCATATAAAATGTTTTGAAAATATTTTATCAATTTCAGCTTACTAAGGTATTTCAACAGTTTTGAATATTTTTTGACCAAACTTTTAAATTTTCACATTTTTAATGATATAAAGACATAAAATCAACAAAAAAGCTTCCATCATTATTTAGGCAAACCTTCTGTTATTAGTGTTTGTGTGATATTTTGACTTTATAAATCATTTTAATGATGTATTGATATTGTTTTGTTATTCAAATATGTTTATTAAAAATGTCTGAAATTCACGTGGGCGGTAACTAATAGGCTATCCAAGATCCTTTAACATATCTTTGTCTCTTTCTATCGAGTAAGTATAAAGTCATCCTTCCTGACTACACTGTTTCGCAAAGGTACCTTTCCATATATTCTTACTCCAAGTATCCTATGCTACATTCTGTGTATTTATGCATAAACTGTAACTTTGCGTCCGTGGCAACCATTCATATGCCGTAAATAAGTATTTGGTTTGATCACACAATGTCGCCAGTAGGTTTCGACTTACCCCCAGTATGAGTGTCTGCTGGGCGGCCCCCGTGTCCCGGAGCACCTCGGTGGGGAAGCCCAGCTCGGAGATGGCGCGCGCCACGTCGCCCGGGGAGACTTTGGCCGGGTGGTAGCGCACCTCGGCCCGTGCGGCCAGTAGCGCCACGGCCACCGAGCTCACGCCTGGAATCATTCAAACACGCGTTAGTGGGAAGAACTACTCAATATGGGTAGAAAATCACTAACGGAGTTAATAAAAACTTTAAAGAAACAATGCCACCCCTCTATTGTAGGAAATTTGAAGAGGTTAAATAAGTAAACAGCCTCCTCTGGCCTGGAGCCCCTAAATACCTGAAAAAAAACCTTTGACTGTTCAGAAACGGGCGGTCTGTTTGATATATTCTACTATCTTAACAAACGGATTGCAATCTTTGGAGCACATTCGTCAGGTGTGAATGCTGTCCTTGTTCTACAGGTATTTCAATGGAAGATGCTCTGAGGAACTTGCGTCAAAATTCTAAGTGACATTACAGTTTGAATTTACAGGAAAATCTCGTGCAGTTTTATTTTCATTTGGAAGGAAATGTATTCAGTCACACGAAAATACAATAAAACGACAAAAATATTGTCACGGCATGAGGGAGAAAAAAACCATTTTCCGAATATAAGTAGCTATTCCAGGAAAACTACTTATGCTATTAAGATACAATATGAAAAAATACATCAACACATTATCTGAGAAGATAGCATCATTTACAAAAATATCATTTTGTAAAACACAAGTGAGTTTTTACGAAATTACAGTCAGCAGGGTAGTTGTACCTTGCGGGAATCCGGCATTTCAAAGTTTAGTGGGAAGCACTATTAAATATTTAATGGGTGAAACTCAATTTCACTATTCTGTACTTAGGTGTTAATTTTACTTTGTGTTGTTTTTAAATAGGTTTAAGATTGTAATACACATAGCTGGTGAAGAGATAAACTTCTAGCCAAGCCGTGGAGTTTCTGATGCAGCCAAGAGCCACGAGCGCTATTATTTCCAGGAGCAAAGCTGCACCAGTCTGAGGTTACTTGCAAAGGTCGCTAGAGTGCTGGAAGCTATCGGGGAGTTTTTTTTTGTGGCCTGAATGACTACAGTGCCAATGGCTTGATAGGAAATGTTTAGACACACGGGAAGTTGAATACCTTGTTGTGGAACCAGAAGACATGACCAAATAGCCAATTAAAGAGACATAAGTGTTAGACAAGGTAATAACGTGAAACATGGGAGATGATTGGCTAAGCATACATAGAACTAGTGACATACCATTGATTTTATTACAGTGCTTCTCGATGGCGGCCACGCAGGAAGCGCACGTCATCCCCTTGACGTGCAGCGCGTAGGACGCCATGGCGTCACTGTCCTCCTCAGCAGAAGAGGGGGAGGGGGAAGGGGGTCTCGGCGCGCCGTTAGCTATGCGAACGAGGGGGGTTTCTGAAATAAACAGGTATAATTATTTCACAAAGGCAAACGTTTCCCAGATGAAATACTAACATGTCTCCATTGACGTGCTATGTCGAAGTCAGATTAAAATTATCCGCCTGCATTAATAGTACACAACTCAGAAATCATGAAATGCTGTTCCTCAATCATCACTCTACTAATTATGGGTATCATTCTCCACTGTCCAGAATGTCGAGACTTGTTAACTCAAGCCATGGTCTTGAAATTTTTGGTAGCAGTCTAAATGATTTTCGTCATTCTTTACGACTCTACCAAAACTTTGACTTGACCTTGGCTTGAATGTTCTTTCTCGTGTATATTTTGTCATTGCTTCATTTGATATTACGTATGTGCTGTTCTTTCTCTGTTGCTCTTTTTTCCCATTTCGTGTTTTATATTTTTTTGTAATTGGACTGTCCGTTAATTTATAAATAAATAAACAACTGCTAACACTGTATAAATCGCAAGTGCAATGATGGAGGACTTAGCTAGTAGAGGATGGAACCAGCAACGGCTGGGTGCGGGGACCCAACACTTTGGAGTACTCGACTATCTAGCTTATCTTCAAAGTTATCTTACGGCCCAAATAAAAAATATATAAAAACCAACCTACCTTGAGTATCATCGTGGTTTATTATACTGGTATCGAATCCAACGTCATATATCCACGAGGATATCTCCGCTGCATTGGTTTTGCTGCCGTCGTAGTCCACCGTGGCTCTCTTTTCGCCCAGGCTCACCGTGATGGCCGCTATACCGGGCTTGGCCCTGATTGTGTCTGAAAATAAAAAACAAGCTTTATATTTATCTTGTGAACTCAAGCCATGTTCCAGCCTGTCGGGCCACGTGTGCATGATGTTCCACAAGCGCGACGGCGGCGTGATCGAGGTGCAGCACCCGAACCAGCGCCGCGAGAGCCCTGAGGACGCGTGCCAGTCGTCCGATTGCGTCGGGACACCTTACACCACGCTCATAAGTAAGTTGACATACGTTCTAATTTATCGAACGAACCACCTTCCTCGGTACTTTTTTGTTTTTCTCTCCCCCTTGACATAACTAACTTACCGTCAAGAGAGGTGTAGGCAGAGAAGATGGACAGTCACACAATACTGTCTTGGCAAACACTCCTTGTTTCATTCTCATTTGTAAAGTAGACTCAGAAACAATGAATTGCTGTTCCTCAATCATCACTCTACTAATTATGGGTATCATTCTCCACTATCCAGAATGTCGAGACTTGTTAACCCAAGCCACGGTCTTGAAATTTTTATCATTCTTTACGACTCTACCAAAACTTTGACTTGACCTTGGCTTTGATTTGAATGTTCTTATGTATATTTTTGTCATTGCTTCATTCAAACATTATGTATGTGCTATTCTTTCTTTATTGCTCTTTTTTCCCATTTTGTGTTATGTATTTTGTTTGTACTTGGACAATAAACCGTTAGTTTAGAAATAAATAAATTTACTACACACAGCTTTTGAAATGTGGATACTCTGGACACATGGGGTGAATTACATAAAAGTTATACCTAGCTTTATTCACATTTTGTTACATAACCTCGCAAAGTCACGGACGCATATTGCCTCAAGCGAGACTGCTGCAATCTGAGCCGTGAGTCCTCGATATATTATCTGCGCTCACAAATGAGCGTGAGCCAAGTGGCGCTGCTTATTTTGATTTGCACTCTCTTGTTGGATAAAATCGACGCGAATACAATGAATTAAAACAAAAACCAATATTTAATAATCATTATGGGGAAGCTTTACAATTCAATTGAACTAAACATTATACTAACGTGACGGCTGCATGCTTACAGTTTTGTCATATGCTGTAATTTGCACCGTGAAAATTGCTATGATGATAGCTAACTACCTATAAGAGAGGACACCTTAAGAAGACAAAAGAAGAACTCTGCACAAGAGTCTATGTCATATGTTAGGTTGACGGCCTCCGTGGTCGGGTGGTAAGACGCTCGACTACGAATCCAGAGGTCACAGGTTCAAACCCGGAGTGCGCCAATAACTTTTATTTAATTGATATGTGTCATAACACATTTAATTCATATTAAAAATGATAAAAAGTATATTTGCAGCACATTCCAGAGTGGTAGATACTCGTATCGCCCCGGTGAAAAACCACTATTCAGAATCAAAACATTGCTTGAAATAGCTTTAGCCGTGTTTGGTGACCAGATCTGAATAGCCAGGTACTTCCCATCCTTCCCCTTCCTCATCTCCTTTCCCTCTCCACTACCTTTAGCCTCACAACATACATAGTCTCACTGGCTCTAGACGGTTGGGAGCAGTTGAGACTCTTGTGCGGTATTCACGTGAAAAAAAAAAAAGATCTGAAAAGCCAGGTACTTCCCAACCTTCCTCTTCCCCATCTCCTTCCCCTCCACACTACCTTCAGCCTCACAATATACCCCAATTGGGGATGTCATAGTCTCACTGGCTCTAGACGGTTGGGAGCAGTTGGGACTCTTGTGCGGTATTCACTATAAATTTGAAAAAAAATGCAAATATGTTATAGGAGGAAGGAAACACAAATAGGGCATTCCAGAGCCGAGCTATATAGCTGAATAGCTCGGTACTTCCCAATCTTAAGCTTCCCCATCTCCTTCCCCAGTTCCTTCTGCCTCAAAATATTCCCCAAATTTGTATGTCACAGTTCCCTGGCATCATAAAAATAAATCAAATAACAGGTTTGTTGGATCCAAAACTGCGATAAAAAACCGAATGTGTTTTCAGCTTCAGATGAATTTTGAAAATAGTGGACTGTAAAACGATAATCAATACTACTTGATGAAAGTGTCTAATTATGGATGTGGAGAGATTGTGGAGTGAAGGAAGTAAGGAAACCAATTCACTCACCGATGAAGTTGACGTTTAAGTTCTTGATTCTTCTTACACAACGAAAAAATTAATTTTTCACATAACTCTTCTGTTTCTTGATTTGCAACTGTTTCCGAACACAGTGTTGTTGAGTAAAGAAATCGAATAGCGAAATGGTGGTATAGGTAGGAACTGGATGAAAAACACGAAGGTAAGAACAAGAACCTATCAAATTATCATTTCTAAATCCAATAAGGTTCCTGCATGAAAAATCTTACCTTGAATATTCTTGACGCAGGATTGGCAAGTCATGCCCTCCACGGCAATCTGGCACCTCAAGGGGCCTCTGCCGGTGTCCAGGGCCGCCACGAACCCCATGTCCTCTATGGCGGCCACCACGTCCCCCACATTGGCCAGAGATGGCTCTAGAAGGACATAGCCGGCGTTCTCCGACAGTTCCACCTGGGAAAGTGTAAAGATATGACATGAGGCGAGAAGTGACACAAAACGATTGGGACATTTTACTTGTGGGATGAAAGAATCTTCCCATTCGGCAATACCCCAGAGGAATTCAGAGGGTTATTATTGATATGGAGACTGTTCATAGCTCCCACTTAGCCCATTTTTAAAAGTTTTTTTTTAAATTAACTCCACACAGGAGGCCTTGAGGGAAATATTACCCTCAAGGCTATGTCATATTTGGGGATGCTGTGTGGAGGGTATTTTGAAGGGAAGGAAGGAGTGAATCCGGGTTTTGAAGAGTCTCATGTTGAAGGAGGAAGGAAACACAGAGGCTGGCAAATCATTCCACAGCCGAACTGTTGAACACAAGAACGAGTCGTAAAAGTGACCCGTTCTCATGTATCGAATGTCAACCGTGTACACATGTAGGGCGCGCGTTTGGCGAGTTTCCCGACTGTGCACCGGTGCCGAAGAGATCAATGACGCAAGTTTCTCGGAGCATCTTCCATTGAAATACCGGTAGAACAAGGACAGCATTCCCACCTGACGTCTGACGTCTGTGCTCCAAAGAGCCGCTATCCAATAGTACAACTATGTTTAGTGATCAGATCTGAATAGCCAGATACTTGCCCTTTCTCTTCTCCTCCATCACTTTCTTCTGTAGTCCCGCAGACTCTGGACAGTTTGAAGTTGTTTGCGGCATCAGCTTTATATATATTTTTTAAATGTAGACAGCTTACCCTGACGGAGAGAACGCCTGAGATGTCGGATACTCCGGACTGGATGGAGTTGACGCATGACTGGCATGTCATACCATTGATGATGATGCGGTGCGATACGGCCCTTCATTTTGGACGGATCTGAAGCAAAACAAACATAAAACGCGTTAATAAAAAATAAGTATTAATTTGTCAGAATTTTAAACATTTTGACGGCCTCCGTGGTCGAGTGGTTAAGATGTTCACCTACGAATCCAGAGGTCGCGGGTTCAAATCCAGACGTGCGTAAATAAATATGATTTAATAATGAATTAATGTGTAATGCAATTGAAATAATAACTTTGAATAAGACCACAGATTTAATTTTAATCATTATGACCGACCGGTTTCGCTTAGCCTAAGCATTATCAGAGTACAAAATTAAACCAAACAAATAAGACAAAGTATGCCATTATATGCCGTACATACAGAGGGAGAACACAATATAAAACAAAATAAGAGAATAGTGAGAAAAACAATAGAATAACACTTTTCTAACAATTCTCCCTCAATTTATGTATATATAACCGCACACTTTGTTTTTTTTTGTTTGGTTTAATTTTACACCCTGATAATTAGCGTTGGGAAAAGCTTCAATGTTTTTGTGAATGCTTCACGAATTGCTAGTTCTTTAAAATGAATCCTTTGCAGTGAACACTTCAATTGAAGTCGAACTCGCAAAAAAGAAATTTGAATTTATCCGGTTATTTGTTCAGTACTTATTGGAACTGATTCCTCGCCGAATAAAACACGTACTAGTCGGTAGAGATTTAGAATTGAAAATAACTGGAACGGGTTCCTCGCCAAATTAAAAAGTACTAGTCGGTAGAAATTTTAAAATGAAAAGAACTCCCAAAAAATCACGTTCCTTTAGATTGAATTACTTTGAAGTCGAACTTCAATTGAAGTACTTCTTTATAGGCTTTGAAGTTCAACTTCACAACTGAACTGCTTCAAATTGAAGTAATTCTTTGTAATCTAACTTCAATTGAAGTATTCGTTCAATGAAATGAATTGAATGAAGTTAATGCAATGAATGAACGCTAAAATGAACTACCAACTTCAATTGAAGTATTTTTTCAATGAATAATGAATGAAGTAGGAACTGCTGCCAAAAGAAGTAGTTCTTTTGAAGTAGTTCTTTCAGAGCGGGCACAACGTTAATTGTTACATATAATTTCAAGGTAAGTCATTATGTCCAGTTGGTGCACATTATCCATTGCTAAATATGTGTGAATAACCTGTTAGTGTCAAAGAAAAAAAAGATTAATTTATTCCACTTGTTCGATTTAATTATTTTTTCATAGTCCCAACCGTCTAGATCATAGGTTCTCAACGTGGGCGATAACGCCCCCCTGCGGGCGTTTGAGACTTTCAGGGGGGCAGTAGAAGACCCAGAGAAAATTAGGGGGCGTCGTTAGAAAAAATACTTTGAAAAAAAATAGTCGGTCACCGGAACGGTAGATATCCTTTGTTCGTTCTTTTCGTGTTTTTTTGTGTTTTCTTTGGCGAGGAACCAGTTCCAGTTATTTCCATTTTCAAAGTTCTGCCGACTAGTATTCTGTACTTTTGCAAGGAACCGGTTCCAAAAAGAACTGAATAAATAACCGGATAAATTCAAATCTCTTTTTGAGAGTTCGACTTCAATTGAAGTGTTCGCTGCGAAGGGTTCATTTTAAAGAACTAGCAATTCGTGAGGCATTCACAAAATATTGAAGTTTTTCCCAACGCTACTATTTGCCAATGATAAAAATTTCACACTCGGGCATACAGGGTTAATATACTCGTATATATATAATCGATTGACCATAAATAAATAAAATAATAGTAACAATACACGTGTCATACATACTCCATATAGTCGAAACGTTTCCAGGTCATGTTGTGGCAAAACACTTTCACTTTTTACAGACAACAGTTCCAAGCAACAGATCAAATTAAAAATTATTGACCACTGGCCACTGGGCAATGGGCAACCTGGTAGTAAGAATATACCTTAGTGAATGTACGTATGAAGAGCATGTATGAATGTGAATGAAGCAAGGGGTGTGTTTTAACTGTCATATTTGACTTTGGCTGGTAGATAATTGAGCCCGCGATGCCTGGATGCGAACCCGACACTTTAGCACCACCCATCTACAAACGAACGCGTTAAAAGCTGAATGTAACCTCTCTGTCTACCCCTCTACGGAAACGGTGTGATGTTTGGTTTGTATCTGGCTAACTAACTAACCATCACGCCGTCTCCCCGCAGGGGTAGGCAGAGAGGACGGACCGCCATACAACTCTGTCTTGGCACACACTCCTTGCTTCATTCACATTCATGCACCGTCTCATAATACTCTTCTGTTATTCTAACTCTTTAAGTAGGTATATATATATATATTTTTTTTTTTTTTTTTAAAGAAAGACAAACATTCCCGGGTTACGAATAACCTGACAATAATTTGAAAAACTCCTACTGCCATCATAAGAAGCGGAAGATGTTGCTTGTGCAATGATGGAGGACTTAGTCAGCAGAGGAATTGAACGCACGACGCCCGTGTGGGAATCCGACGCGTTTGTCCACTCAGCTACCGACCGGTAGATTCACTTGATCGTGCCACGTATTCTTCGGGCGTCCCCGACTTCTTCTTCCTTTCAATTTCGCGTCATATATTCTTTTCACACTCTTTTCATTCGTTCATTCGCTTTACATTCCTAAATCATCTAAGCGTCCCTTATGCATTCACTTCGCATTCATCAGCTTTGCATTCTTTCCTGATATTCACATTTTTAACACCGTCATACACGGTTTTACCGCACATTGTCCTCAGGGATCTCATTTCTAGAGCATTCAGTCTACTTTCATACATCAGGGTTGGTTATATAGCTCGTGTATAATAATTAATAATGAACAATCGAGCTGTCACGTAATGGCGTATTCCAGATTATTTAATTGCCTCGAAATAAACAATTAATCATTTCATAAAAGAACAATATTGAAATAAGTAACAATAACACGGACGGCATGTAACCGGTTATGAACACAGTGTTATTGCAAGTGCATGGCACGATCAAGCAAAACAGACAGTCAATAATGACCGGGACAAAAGTCGGTATGTAGGAGATAATAATGATATTTGGATAATTTGTAAGGCGCCGTTTTTGTGAAAAATCACATCAAGGGTGCTCTACAAATCATAATTTATAGTTTCTACCTAGTTTCGACTATGGCATCCTCAATAGGGGTATGTTGTGAGGCTGAAGGTGGTGAGGAGGGGGAGGAGATGGAAAAGAGAAAGTTTAGGAAGTAGCTCCCTATTCAGATCTGGTCACCAAACCCGGCTAAAGCCATTTCAAGCATTTTCACGACCATTTTGACGATCTCTACGACTTCGAATCCAAAGGTCGCGGGTTCAAACCCGAGGTGAGCTAATAACTTGTATTTAATTAATATGTGTCATTACACATTTCCATTGATACAAAAATAATAAAAAGTATATTTGCGGCACGTTCCAGAGTGGTAGATACTTCAAGTATCGCCCTGGTGAAAGACCACCATTCAGAATCGAAACGTTGCTTTAAATGGCTTGAGCCGTGTTTGGTGACCAGATCTGAATAGCCAGGTACTTCCCAACCTTCCTCTTGATTACTTTCAGCCTCACAACATACCCCGATTGGGGATGCCATAGTCTAACTGGCTCTAGACTGTTGGAAGCAGTTGGGACTCTTCTGCGGTATTCACATTTTTTTTAAAGTACCAAACACTAAACAATGAGGTTGTTATAATACGACATATCTAATAATCATGGCCAAACTAAGGAAAAACTATTTTTAATTCATGTCAAAGTGCAAAATGAAAAAAATCATGTCAAACGCGGTCTCGAGGTTAGCATCTACCGCGATTATCAACTGTGCATAATTTCCTTTGCGAGTACGTACGTCCGTACGAGTGGGAACTTTTCAAATTAGGAACTGATGTTAATTGAAATTATCAAAATTAAAAAACAATATTTTAAGTTCCTACCTGCCTATAGTGTCTTTCAGCAGACATTATTCTATATTTGAAATGGGTGGATTAAAGCAACTGATATTTTTTCTCAGCAAGTCAATTTTAATCCCGTGATTTTTCACGGGTAACAAACAACTAGCGATAAATATTAAATTGTTAATTTATAATATAAATGTAGCAATAAAAAAATGTGTTTTTTTTTTGTCTTCTGGCTCGTGACCTTTTAGTTAACTAGAGTCTTGGAGAAACAATGTATGGAGAGAGAGCTACTTATTTTTACCCAACCGATACAAACTTGCGATAAATCACTTTCTCCGGGTTTTCACGTCGTACAGCATGAGAGAGAAAGAGACAGCAAATATAATACTATGCTTCTATGTACTATAACACAATGATCATGGGCTCCTGGGTCACCGCGGGACTCCGCCCATTTTTTATTATGCCGCTAAACTTGACACAACTAAACGGTTTTTTAGGTTAGATGCTATATTTTTCCTGATATCAATACTGTGAAAAAGTGGTTATACGAATAAACAAAAACATTATGTCGATATGTGATATGAATGGATGTATAAATACCCTAACCTAAGTCTTAGCCACGCCCAGGTCCGCCGAGTCAGGTAAAAATCATCAAAAACTGACTACACTGCCTTGAGTGGTAAGATTGAAAAAAAACGTCATTATTGATGTTGTAGCCGAAATCTTTTTTTTTTTCAAAATTTCAATTTTTTGTGTGAAAATTTTCAGAAACCCGTGAAGTGCACCACCAAAATTGAAAAATCCTGAAAATTTCATACAAAAAAAACTTGAAAATAAAAATAAATCATTTTCGGCTACACTAACAATGTCGTATTTTACAATCTTAGCACTCTAGCACACTAAAAACCCACGAGCCGCCACTGCTTATTACACAAGTTTATACAAACAATCAGTGATTTTAAAGGAGTTCCGACGTTACTGATTAAGATGAACGAGTTTTTTTTTCAATCATTAATATATGAAGATATCTATAAAAAAATGTCGGAGAATCGTTACGGTAAAAATTCAACCACCATAGGCTGGCAATAATGGCTTTCATAAAAACAACAGAAAGGCGAGTTTTTAATTTCATTTTCCCATACACAACACTATGATAAAACTATGGCAAAACCAAGGTCGATTTTTTCCAGACTGGTAAAAAAATGGTAATTTTTTTATAGATTTTGATAAAACGATGGTCGAACTCAATAAACTTGATTCTGGGTACTATCGAATTGGATACATATTAATGCGATACGAATTTATTTTCCCTTTCTATAGTTTTCCCATACGTTTGCTAATTAAAACTACTGTAAAAAATTGAAAAAAATCTAGTTTATGCAAAAACGATAGTTAAACTCAATCCACTTGATTCTGGTAGGTACTATCGAATTCATTTTCCCTTTCTATACCCTGATTCCGTTTTCATATACGTATGCTAATTAAAACTACCGTGAAAATTGACAAACATTTCTAAATTATGGTAGAACGTTGGGAAAATTCAATTACACTCGAGGCTTTGATAAAAAAATACCAAAAAGACGAATTTTAAAAATCACTTCTCGTATACAAAGTATTGTAAAATTATGAATATTATTGAATAATAATCAAAACTACTGTAAAACAATGTCAAACATTTCCAGACTATGGTAGAACGATGGAAAAATACAATTACACTGAAGGCTTTGATAAAATTAAAACAGAAAGACGAATTTAAAAATCACTTCTCGTATACAAGGTATTGTAAAACTATGGTAAAGCGATGGTCAGATTGAATACTAATCAAAACTACTGTAAAACATTTCCATACTATAGTGGAACGAAGGGCAAATACAATAACACTCGAGGCTTTGATAAAAAAATACCAGTTAGGTGAATTTAAAAATCACTTCTCGTACGTAAACTATAGCAAAAGTATTGAAAAGCTATGACAAAGCGATGGCCAAATTGAATACTAATCAAAATTAATGTAAAACATTTCCATTCTTTGGTACAGAACGAAGGGCAAATACAATAACACTTAAGGCTTTGATAAACAAATACCAGATACCCGAATTTAAAATTCACTTTTCGTACGTCTACAGTACAATGTATTGTAAAGCTATGGTAGGCTACGGTAAGATTTAATGCACTCAAGGCTGGGCAACGGGCGCCAGGCTCCACCGACTCGCAGAATAACAACGACCGACAACACTGGCCGACGTGGGTTTCCCGTTCTCCTCCGCCATTGGCCGCGCTGCCTGGGCGGCTGCACGCGGCCGGCCCGAACAATCCGCGCGGCGCTTGACAGTCATCGCCATCGCCGTCGAGTGCTGTGCGCAAACTATTACGCGGTGGTCGCGAAATGACTAATGCTCGATGCATTACTAAATATTAATCTCAATAAGTGTAATAATAATCCCGCGAGTTTGTTCATCCGGTTGGTGGCGGCACGATACGTCGGGAAGTTTGTTGAATATCTTAATCGCCGAGTAGGAATAGTGATGTTGTCTTGAAGTAACAATATACGGAGAGAGAGCTAATTATTTTTACCCAACCTATACAAATTTGGGATGAATCACTTTCTCCGGATTTTTAGGCCATGAGAAAGAAAGAGACAACAAAATTTCCCAAATTATCACACCGGTTTAAAGAATCGTTAGAATCTTAGGAGTACATAGAGTGGTATATATCCAAGGCAGTGTAGTCAGTTTTTGACGATTTTTACCGGACTCGGCGAACCTGGGCGTGGCTAAGACTAAGGGTAGGGTATTTATACATCCATTCATATCACATTTCGACCTAATGTTTTTGTTTATTCGTATAACCACTTTTTCACAGTATTGTTACCAATAAAAATATGGCATATGACCTAAAAAACCGTTTAGTTGTGTCAAGTTATTGGCATGATAAAAAATGTGGGCGGAGTCCCGCGGTGACCCAGGAGCCCAAGATCATCGTGACAGTACATAGAAGCGGTGTATTATATTTGTTGTCTCTTTCTCTCTCATGGTGTACGACGTAAAAACCCGTAGAAAGTGATTTATCGCAAGTTTGTATAGGTTGGGTAAAAATAATTAGCTCTCTCTCTCCATACATTGTTACTCCATGGTTGAATATCTTAATTGCTGAGTAGGAATAGTGATGATGTCTTGAAGTAACAATATGCGGCAAGAGCTAATTATTTTTACCCAACCTAAACAAATTTGGGATAAATCACTTTTTCCGGGTTTTTACGTCGTACACCATGATAAAGAAAGAGACAACAAAATTTCCCAAATTATCACACCGCTTTAAAGTATTGTTAGAATGTTCTTCGTGTCCCGCGTCTCCGTTGACTCCGCCCACACGTTTTGACACTTAAAATAAATGAACGTAACTCAACGGTTTATTAGGTTACATGCTATATTTTTGTTTATAACAATATTGTGAAAACGTGGTTGTACGAATAAACAAAAACATTATGTCGATGTGCTATGAATGGATGTGTAAATATTCTAGCCCTAGTCCTAGCCACGCCCGGTTCTAGCCGAGTCCGGCAAACCCCAAAAAAACTGACTACAGCAGGGCTCTCTCTTGTATATTATTGCTCTAAGGATGTTGTGCTGTTTTTGTATTGAGTTTAGGGGTAATTATTTGGCCTAACGTTCTTGGTCTGGTGCTTACTTTGCTTTTTTCTTCGTGGATTTGCAGTAATGCATTTTTGATACATATTTTTTTCAAATCTAAAACTTCGAATTCGTTAAATAATTCATCTGTAGAGTAATCTAATTGCTTTTTTATGATTATTTGTATGAGTCTTCTTTGGACTTTTTCGAGTGGGGCTAAGTTAGTTAATTCATGTTGCTTTTATACGTTTCATAGCTCTTTTTTCATAATGAATACCCCACGTGAGTTCTAACTGTCTAGAGCCAGTGAGTCTATGGCATCTAAAAAAAAAAAAATTAAACTAGCAATTCTTTGAAAAAAAATGCTGAGTCAGCAACTTTTGAAACACCCAGCGGTGCACAATTTTACGATAACTTTAATGACGGTTGTGTGCACAGAATTCGGCGATTTTACGGGAACTTGTGAGAATAAACTCTCGCGGGCCACCGAAATGAGGTCTTTGTAGTTTACGAAACTCGTTTGGGCGAACAGAACGAGAGAAAAGGCAATTAGTCAATTAACTATTACATGCACACACACCAATGAGTGAGTCTCCGTAACTTGTCAACATTAAACGACAAACACACGAACGCAGATTGATCTAAATTACAAATTCGAGCGTTGTCAGGAAAAGCATTATCAAAAGCATTTACCGTGAAAAATCACGGGATGTAACTTGACTTTCCAAGAAAACACATTGGTTGCTTTAATCCACCTATTTCTAACTAACTAACCATCACGCCGTTTCCCCGCAGGGGTGGGCAGAGAGGACGGACCGCCATTCAACTCTGTCTTGGCACACACTCCTTGCATCTTTCATTCTCATTCATACATACTCTTCTGTTATTCTGACTCTTCACATGGCCTGACTCAAACATAACTATATTATTTTTTTGTTGTACACAAAATGAACATTTTTTTACTTAATACTAACAGTAGGTATAATATTAATTTAATAAATGTACAATGTCTAGTTTCTAGTTAATAATAATTACCTCCCTAATTGAGAAAGTTCTCGTGCTTAGGGAGGAAGTACTATCATGGATTTCTTGAAATTATTTTTGCATGATTAAAAATGAATATCATATGAAAATAATAAATTTTAGATTTTTTTAGTGAAAAGTGTATTTTGAGTTTTATTTTTATTTTTCATAGTTGTTTTCGTCTATTATGTCATTATGAAGTTTGTTGAATATCTTAATTGCTGAGTAGGAAAAGTGATGTTGTGCTGTTTTTGTATTTGTTTTGCTTGATCGCGCCATGTCTTCCTCGAGCGTCCCCGACTTCTTCTTCCATTCCTTTCGCGATGTATATTTTTTTAACACTCCTTTCTTCATTCATTCGCTCTACATGCCCAAACCACCCAAGCGTCCCTTTCTTAACCCTATTCATTACGCTTGCATCAGACTTTGCATTCTTTTCGGTTATTTACATTTTTAACACGGTCATACCTACATGGTTTTACCGCACACACGCTTCAGGGATCTCATTTCTACAGCATTCAGTCTACTTTCTTCCATCAGGGTTAGTATAAGCACTCCATTGTAGACTGCTAGCTTCGCTTCTTTGGACACGTTTCGGCGCGTTCACAATCACAAAACTGCTATAAAATTCAAAGTAATATTATTATGCCTAGTATCTAAGATGTATTGCTAGATAACCCTATGCGTCCCTTTCTTAATCATATTTATTACGCTTACATCAGGGTTGCATTCTTTCCGGATATCCACATTTAACACAGCCTTGCATGGTTTTACCCTTAGAGTATATAAAGTAGTATCTATCCAAGGCAGTGTAGTCAGTTTTTGATGATTTTTACCTGACTCGGCAGATCGGGGTGTGGCTAAGACTAAGGCTAGGGTATTTATACATCCGTTCATAGCACATATCGACATAATGTTTTTGTTTATTAGTATAACCATTTTTTCACAGTACTGTTATCAACAAAAATATAGCATATAACCTAAAAACCGGTTTAGTTGTGTCAAGTTTAGTGGCATAATAAAAAATGTGGGCGGAGGCCCGCGGTGACCCAGGAGCCCAAGATCATTGCGACAGTACAAAGAAGCGGTGTATTATATTTGTTGTCTCCTTCTTTCTCATGGTGTAAGACGTAAAAACCCGGAGAAAGTAATTTATCCCAAATCTGTATAGGTTGGGTAAAAATAATTAGCTCTCTCTCCACACATTGTTACTCCAAGGTTTTACCGCACATTTCCGCTTCAAGGATCTCATTACATAGTTATATAGAATAATGTCTGCTGTAATACGTTGAAGGTATGGTACTTTATTAGGTAGGTACATGGCAACACCTGCAGATTTCTGAAATCAAGCAACATACCAACCACACCACCGAAATTTAACACGCATTACGATGTACAGTTTAATATAACTCCTGAAGAGATTTGCAGTTAATCTCATGGCCGCCTGCACAGAAAACTTTGTAGGCCTGTACTGGTGCCCGCTTCCATAACTCGCACCCATACTTCTACCCGATGGTATGCCTTTTTTACTGCAGCTGTTAACGGAAGAATTCAATTAATAAATTCCATATTCGTTTCTATCAGAATGCTGTGCATTCCTTTTACGGGGATGGAAATATTTCAGATAGCTTCAACATTCCCACGACCCAGTGTGGCTGGGGGGGGGGTTCGGTGGGTGGAGAAACGACCCAGTTTTACTTATAATATACCTACCGTCATGGCCTCATGCGCGTGCACTCCATAAAGGTACATAAATAAATAAATAATAATATTTGATTAACTAGTTTGAAAGTATTACAAAATATAAAACTACACGCGAAGTTTAGCCAATCACACCGCCGCGAGCGCCCCACCGATCTTCCTACTGAAACGTGTCAAAAGCAGTAACTAGATATGCACACACGCCACTATTGTCAGAGTAGATTATTCTATGTTCACTAGACTACACAAAATATGTATGCTTTGAGCTGTGTGTGCGTTCAAGTGGCTCGTGTGTGTTAAGGGTGTGTCTAAGGCAGTGCTTTTACAGTACAAGTCCAATAGCAATCAGTGACATCTGTTGGCACCTATCTCTATTATCAATTAATTCGCTGTTTTTCCTAGTACCTACCCCTTGACCAAAAACCTTGCACTTCACTACTTACCGTACTTTAATATCTCAGAGCAAGAATATATTTGGAGAGAGGGCTACATATTTTTTCCCAACCTATATAAATTTACGATAAATCACTTTCTCCGGGTTTTTACAAAGTAAGCCGTGAGAGAGAAATAGACAAGACAAATTCTCACATAATATAGGACCTCAATTCGGTATGTACGCATATTTTCCGTTTCCTGCTCAGAGCAATAATATACAAGAGGTAGCGCTGCTGTAGTCAGTTTTTATGAGTTTTGCCGGACTCGGCTAGACCTGGGCGTGGCTAGGACTGGGGCTAATGTACCTGAATTTTACTGCGTTTAGTATCACACAAACATTATTTGGACAGACAAGCTGTCATGGCAAAACGGGAGCTCTTCAACCGAAATAATGTGAGATAGCGCATGCAGATATACATAGGTGTGTGGAAGACAACCGTTTCCGTACGTCGTACTCTACTTGGCTAGTCGCTTAGTAAGTTCGTCGGGGAAGAGAGATTATAACAGTAACGCGGGACGTTTATATAGCTATTTCATCCGTACACACGTATTCTGTTTGGTATGGCTATCCTTTTTATAAGCGTTATAAGCTTTGTAACCTTAGAGTACATAGAGACCTACCTATCCAAGGCAGTGTAGTCAGTTTTGTAAGAATTTCTCTGAACAAGCGTGGCTAGGGATTTCATAGACACACCTTTTTTTACAAACAAACAAATATAGGACATAACCTCAAAAAAGCGTTCGCATTACAAAACGATATCAAAAATACTTGCTGATAAATAATTTGTAGATTCAAAATATCTTACAAAACGAATAGCATAACGTTTGCTTAAATAATAATGAAAGTTTATAGTTAATATAATGTATTTATATACCCGTTAATTCAGTTTTTAAACACTCAAAAACATTTTAAGCTGTTAAAAAACTTTTTGGATTTTTATGCATGAATTCATTGCGCATGTCGACATAATGTTTTGCTTATTTGCATAACCACTTTTTCGCTGTATTTGTATCAACATAAATATAGGACATAACCTCAAAAACCGGTAAATTACATCGTGGGCGTAGAGTGGGCGGAGTCCCTGATCACGTGGGTCACAGAAAACATTCTAACAATACCTAAAAATTGTGATGTTTTGAGGAAAAAAATATTGTCTCTTTCTCTCTCATGGTGTACGACGCAAAAACTCGGAGAAAGTGATTTATCGCAAGTTTGTATAGGTTGGGTAAAACAAATTAGCTCTCTCTCCATAGATGTTCTTACTCCAAGTTTGTAATTGAAATCAGAGCGTGCGACATCTATCGTTCGATTTGTATGAATATGACTGTCTTGTATTTTATGTCTATGATTTTAACACGTGGTCCAAACATGGTATAAGTGAAACTAATGAACACCTAAATATTTGTTTGTAATAAAACCGTGTGCAAAATAAGCACGTAAGTAACGTTGTACTATAATGAATATTTCTAAAACGACCTCTACGGTGAATTTGCAAGAGCGTTGACGTATGGTCCGAAGGTCGAAGGTAAAAGTGAGTAGGTAAGTTATTATATAAAGAAACAAACAAATCTCCTTCCCATAAAATACCATTAACCCGTAGACTGCAATATTAGTTATTGAGTTATTAAGCATACAACCAAACAGAGACGGGAAAATCAAAGAGTAAATTCAAAAATAGCCAACTGTTAAAAATAAAGCTAACAACTATAGATACTATATAATTTTAAAAAAACCACAGACGCATTTAACCTTGAAGTAACAATATATATGGAGATAGAGCTAATTCGTTTTACCCAACCTATACAAACTTGCGATAAATCACTTTCTCCGGGTTTTCGCGTCGTACACCATGAAAAAGAAAGAGACAACAAATATAATACTCCGCTTTTATGTACTGTCACAATCTGATGAATGACCTTGGGCTCCTGGGTCACCGCGGGACTCCGCCCACATTTTTTTATTATGCCACTAAAATTGACACAACTGAACGGTTTTTTATAAATTATTTATTTTTTATAATAAACAAAAACATTATGTCGATATGTGATACAAATTAATGTATAAAAACCCTAGACTTAGTGTTAGCCACGCCCATGTCCGCCGAGTCAGGTAAAAATCATAAAAAACTGACTACACTGCCTTGGATAGATACCACTCTATATACTCTAAGGTTTTACCCGACCCATACAAATTTGGAATAAATCACTTTCTCCGGGTTTTTACGTCGTACACCATGAGAAAGAAAGAGACAACAAAATCTCCCGCACTATCACACCGCTTTGAAGTATTGTTAGAATGTTATTCGTGTCCTGCGTCTCATAAATTGACATAACTCAACAGTTTTTTAGGTTATATGCTTATAACAATACTGTGAAAGAGTGGTTATAAAACACAAAAAACATTATATCGACATGTGCTATGAATTAGTACTGTATCAAAATATATCTAGCTGTTAGAAATAACAGCTAGATGCCGCCAACGTCTAACGCTATTGACGAAAATTTGCGCTAACAGTTAGATATTATTACTAAAAATATTAGTACCTACATACGAATATTCTAACGACGCCTCGTATTGTCATGTACCTATTATTTTAGTCTTTAAAAAGGTGTAAAGAGTGTGTGCGTCGTCGACAATATTATACGTAGTTTGGAATAATCTTTTGGTTATACTTCTTCTTACTAGACATCTCTGTAAACTTTCCTATCCGAAACGGCCGATACGTAGCGCCTAGAATCAAGCGACGAAAATAATGACAAGGCAAATATATCTAACAGCTAGTTACATTATAACGACGCATCACATTGTCATGTACCTATTATTTTATTCTTTAAAAAGGTGTAAAGAGTGTGTGTGCCGTGCACAATATTATACGTAGTTTGGAATAATCTTTTGGATATATTTCTTCTTACTAAACATATCTGTGGACTTTCCTATCCGAAACGGCCGATACGTAGCGCCTAGAATCAAGCGACGAAAATAATGACAAGGCAAATATATCTAACAGCTAGTTACATTATAACGACGCATCACATTGTCATGTACCTATTATTTTATTCTTTAAAAGGTGTAAAGAGTGTGTGCGCCGTGCACAATATTATACGTAGTTTGGAATAATCTTTTGGATATATTTCTTCTTACTAAACATATCTGTGGACTTTCCTATCCAAAACGGCCGATACGTAGCGCCTAGAATCAAGCGACGAAAATAATGACAAGGCAAATATATCTAACAGCTAGTTACATTATAACGACGCATCACATTGTCATGTACCTATTATTTTATTCTTTAAAAAGGTGTAAAGAGTGTGTGCGCCGTGCACAATATTATACGTAGTTTGGAATAATCTTTTGGATATATTTCTTCTTACTAAACATATCTGTGGACTTTCTTATCCGAAACGGCCGATACGTAGCGCCTAGAATCAAGTGACGAAAATAATGATAAGTAAAACATATATAACAGCTAGATATATTATAACGACAATGTCTTTTCATCGAGCTGTTATTTTACAACAAGGGGATTATTATTATTAAAACCAATAGGCTCGTTATTCATTATTTTTGCTAGTTAGTTTTATGTCAATCTCCTACTCGTTTAGTTTGGCGCGTTTTTACTCGTCGCGCGTGCATTCGATGTGTTTTTGTGAATTGAAGAATACGATCAATGGTGTAGTTGTCTAATGTTTATATTTTGTTTCACGGCCAAAGTGCAAATACCGAGTAAGCAAATAAATTAAGTTTTAGTAGACAATACGACGCAATATATTATTTTACTTTTTTACTATTGTATTTGCATTATTAGCTCATATAATTCAACGTCTAAATTTAATAATAATAATAAATGGATACATTTTATAGCACCAAAATTTTCGTGGGAAAATCACCTCAAGGACGCTTTGTACTTATATGTAATTTAGAAAATATAGTATATTGGTAGTTTACCAAAAAATAGTCAACGTCGGCGTTATTTTCAACGGTTATATTTAACAGTTAACAATCGCCAACGATAACGGCGTTGGCGTTTTTTCTAATTATATTTAACGCCCAGTACTACTATGAATGGATGTATAAATACCATAGCCCTAGTCCTAGCCACACCCAGGTCTAGCCGAGTCCGGCAAACCTCATTAAAACTGACTACAGCAGCGCTCTCTCTTGTATATTATTGCTCTGAGCTCATGGCAGTCTACAGGTTAACATCGCACGTGTTCCAATTGGCAACAAATACATATTTAATTATTTTTTATTCATTACAATCCGAACTATTAACTTTCTACTTCACCTATTTCAGCCTTTAAGTACCTAACAAAAGTAATTATTTTAATTCAATACTGATATAACTAACCTACCATTACGTCAATACGCCGTGGTGGCAAGCAGAGAATTGAATGCCGCACAACTCTGTCTTGGAACACACTACTGTTCACCTTATCCACGGAAACACTCATCCGGAGAGGTACCTTTGCGAAACAGTGTAGTCGGGACGGTTGACTTTATACTGACTCGATAGAGAGAGAGACAAAGATATATTAAAGGATGTTGGATAGCCTATTAAATACCGCCCACATGGAATTCAGTCATTTTTAAGAAACATATTTGAACACATTAAACAAAATAATATCAATACACCATTAAAATGAAATATAAAGTCAAAATATCACACAAACACTAATAACAGAAAGTTTTCCTAAATAATGATGGAACCATTTTTTTTATTTTATGTCTTTATATCATTAAAAATGTGAGAATTCTAAAGTTCGGTCAAAAATATTTAAAACTGTTTAAATACCTCTGAAAAGTGATGTTTTATAATCTTTGTTTGGTCTTATTTAAACATTCACGCATATCACATATCACCATCATGTTTGATTTATTTGTATAACCACTGCAAGTATTGTCATCAATACAAATATAGGAAATAAACTTAAAATCCGTTGACGTAAGTTATGCGACTCGATGATGTGAAGTTAGCGCTGACGGATAACATTCTTACATACTTAGAAGTGCTGCAATATTATGTACAGACTTTTCTTGTCTCTTTTTCTCTCATGGTATACGACATGAAAACCTGGAGAAAGTGATTTATCGCAAAATTTGTATAGGTTGGGTAAAAATATTTAGCTCTCTCTCTCCATGTATATTTTTACTTTAAGGTTCAAACCTTAGAGTACATAGAGTAGTATCTATCCAAGGCAGTGAAGTCAGTTTTGGACTTGTTTTTGATGATTTTAACATGACTCCGGCGCAGTTGGGCGTGGCTAAGACTAAGGCTACGGTATTTATACATCCATTCATATCACATATCGACATAATGTTTTGTGTATTCGTATAGCCACTTTTTCACAGTATTTTTATCAACAAAAATATAGCATATAACCTAAAAACCGTTTAGTTGTGTCAAGTTTAGTGGCATAATAAAAATGTGGGCGGAGTCCCGCCAGTATTAGTTTTCAAGGAACCAGCACCTTAAGATCATTATGATAAATTTGTTGTATCTTTTTCTCTCATGGTGTACGCCGTAAAAGCCCGGAGAAAGTGATTTTTCGCAAGTTTGTGTAGGTTGGGTAAAAATAATTGGCTCTCCCTCCATATATTGTTACTTCAAGGTTCAAACTCATCGCGTATCTACAGGTTAGTAATTTGCGTTCGTGATCAGTTTCTTTTGAGTATCTCCGCGTGCAGAGGGCCTTGCAAGAATTAGGTCACTGGTGTGGAGAGCCATTAAGTATGACTGATTTGCAACAAATAGTCGAATACATTTCGAGCTAATTATTTTACTTTATTGACGATAGTGAGAACACATTTAAAATATAATACAAGTGGAATTAGTAGACATTAGTATAATATAGTGGAAACGTATCCAGGTCAGTCATTTTTCTAAGCGTGATTTGTTGTTACATATTCCAAGTTAAGATATACAGAAATACTATAAATGTAAATAAGTAACCGCAATAATGTGCGCAAGTGACCTTTCAGGCAAATAACATAATGAATTTTCTTCATAGGAAGCTATCACTTGCGGTTTAACATGATGTGTAAAAATAAACATTAAACATTACGATCTCAGAGCAATAATATACGAGTAGAAGATAGAGCGCTGCTGAATAATAATAATAATTTCTTTATCAAATTCCTTATACATGACAAACTTTTAAATTTAATGCAAATAATAAATAAGATTTCATTTTTACAAAATAAATACAAATTAAAGTACCATATAGATACGCAAGAAATTTTTTTTTAAAAAAAATCAGGCAGTGGTGATGATCAGGTCAATGAGGAGAAACTCTTTCAAGAATCAATAGGATTTCACTTCTTAATCTCTCCTCACTGACATGAAACAGGTCGATATCGGAAGAGATTTTTTTCAAGAGCAAAACACTCCTCCCCACCGGCAGAACCATTGGTAGGTTAGTCCTACAGGCAGGAAGATAGAATAATCTACGAAGACGCTGTCTTAGATAGTCATCAGGAACATAGAGACTTACGCGTTCCAAAATAGCAGGGTTTACAATATAGCCCCGCAGCAGTCTGAAGAAGTGAGTGGCGGAATACCCCTCTCTCCTGAGCTGTAAGGAGTGAAGTCCGAGCGTGCCCAGAAGAAAGTTCGTCGGGTAACTTTCATCTCAGAAACTTTTTCTGGACCCTATCCGAGATGAGGGAGTACCCCACCTCATAAGGATCCCAAATAATTGAACCACTCTCCAGCCTACTGCGGACCGAAGAGAAGTAGAGTATTCTCAGAGTTCGGGTTTCCCGAAAAACTCTGACGGTTCTGAGAACAAACCCTAACATTTTCAATGCCGACTGGCACACCCCTTCGATATGAACACAAAATGCAAGCTTACTTTCGTACACAATCCCAAGATCCTTTATAGTGGAAACGCGTTTGAAATTATGATCGAGCATAGTGTACCTGTGGTAAGTGAGACTAAATCCTTTGGTAAAAGAAAGGACTAGACATTTCGTGATGTTGAAATGAAGCTGGTTTTGTCGACTCCATTCAGAAATGTTATCGACGTCAGCTTGGAGAAACAAGCAATCCTCAATACTTCTTATTTGTAGAAATATTTTAAGGTCATCTGCAAAAAGGAGAAAGCGAGAAAAACAGATGACTTCGGCAATATCATTAATAAAAATAGAAAAGAGAAACGGACCTAAGATTGACCCTTGGGGAACACCAGAAAGAACGGAAAACTCAGCGGATTGGAAAATTCCGTGTGTGACAAATTGCTTTCTGTTTTTGAGGTAACTGAAAAATTGTAGCATATGAAAAGAGCAGCCCATTTGGGCAAGTTTGGCGAGCAAGATATCGTGATATACTGAAGTCAGTTTTGACGAGTTTTTCCAGACTCGGCTAGACCTGGGCGTGGCTAGGACTAGGGCTAGGGTATCTATACATCCATTCATAGCACACGTCGACATGATGTTTTTGTTTATTCGTATAACCACTTTTTCACAGTATTGTTATAAACAAAAATTAGCGTGTAACCTAATAAACCGTTGAGTTATGTTCATTTATTTCGCGTATCAAAACGCGTGGGCGGAGTCAACGAAGACGCGGGACATGAATAACATTCTAACAATAATTTAAAGCGGTGTGATAATTTGGGTGATTCTGTTGTCTCTTTCTTTCTCACAGTGTACGACGTAAAAACCAGGAGAAAGTGATTTATCCCAAATCTGTATAGGTTGGGTAAAAATAATTAGCTCTCTCTCCGTATATGGTTACTTCAAGATTTCAAAAAAAAAAATGCCTAAAGAAGCGAAGCGAAGTACTTATACCAACCCTGATGTATGGCAGTGAGGCATGGAACTGGCAAAAGAAGGATGAAGGTAGACTGAATGCTGTAGAAATGAGATAACTGAGGTGTACACCATGTAGGACCGTGATAAAAATGAGGATATCCGGAAAGAATGCAAGGCTGATGTAAGCGTAATGAATAGGATTAAGAAAGAGGCGCTAAGATGGTTCGGGCATGTAGAGCGAATGAACGAAGAAAGGAGTGTGAAAAGAATGAAAGACGCGAAAGTGAATGGAATAAGTAGTCGGGGGTGCCCGAAGAAGACATGGCACGATCGAGTGAATCGAATACTTGAGTCGGGCTATGTCAAGAATCAGAATATTAGTAGAGTATGTATGAGACGTTGTATCAATGTGAATTAAAAAGCAAGGAGTGTGTGCCAAGAAAGAGTTGTATGGCGGTCCGTCCTCTCTGCCTACCCCTTTTCCTTTGCGGAGAAACAGCGTGGTGGTTATTTAGTGAGTTTCAATCCTTCGTGAGTACGTAAATACGTACGACTGTGAACTTTTAAATTTTTTTAACTGATGTTAATTAAAATTATCAAACATAGATGTATTTTTTTAAATCCCTACCTATAATTTATTTAGCAGACATTTTTCTATATTTGAAACGGAATTAATATTTTTTTCTTGGCAACTCGAGTTACATCCATAGACATAAAATACAAGACAAGTCATATTCATACAAATCTTTCGAAAAACGTAGCACCACTGGTACCGTCTTGCTTTCCGTTTCACCCGCTTATGAAAAGGATAGCCATTCAAAGAATATGTGTGTACGGATGAGATAGCTATATGAACGTCCCACGCTACTGTTATAATCGGGTATCGCGCCACTAGCCGTGGTTGTCTTTCACACACTTATGTATTTCTGCATTCGCTATGTCACACCGTTTTCGAGTTGCTAAAAATCTTGTGAATAATAGCATTTATTAAATTAAAATAAAAAGTGATTTGTGGGTAATTATGAATGGAAAGAAATTCCATGAGATATGTTTTTTGCTCCCAAATGATTTTTACACCTCTCAAGGTGTTGGGTCCTAGAATTGACATTTTGTGGATTCCAATGTGATGTTCAATTGTACCCCGTCCTTATCTATTTCCTATACGTCACCTTGCGACCCTGTCCTGCCCTATTGGCATGGCTGTGTAAAATATGTGTTAATCAGCCTGTCACTTGACCCCCACTCTCGGATCGTGTCGTTCGAACGGTCGACAC
Source organism: Drusus annulatus (assembly GCA_022651775.1). Lineage (NCBI taxonomy): Eukaryota > Metazoa > Arthropoda > Insecta > Trichoptera > Limnephilidae > Drusus > Drusus annulatus. The sequence goes on from JAGWCC010000611.1 coordinate 204,227, forward strand.
CGGTCCCCAATACTTCATAATTAGCGCCCGGAGAAGGAGGTTCCTCCTTCAAAATCATCGCCCGGACCTGGAAGTCACTTCACAACTATTACCGGAACAGAGAGGTGGCCGCCATTAGCAGACACAAATCAGGTGAGCAAGATGACGTAGTCCTCTACTATTGTTTCCCCAGATAAATCAAGTCATTTACCAAGTACTACCTCGCTTTACAGTCCACTAAATTCATTCCAATTCCTTCCAGAATCGATTCGCGGTTCCTGGATCGAACACAAGGCATTTTCTCTCAGAAAGGAGCCTACAGCGACGTCTTTGTGACAGCTGGCGACAGCTTGTCTGTCGAACGAATGTTTGTGTCATACTTAGCGCAGTAAATCTCAGGTATGTCTCGCGGACTCGGTTTAGTGCACTCACGCGCGTTGTCTCACTGACGTATCTACATTATTTAATTCATCTAAGGTTACATCCCGTGATTTTTCACGGGTAACTACTGGTTTAAATGTAAAACAGTAAACCTTTTGTTGTTAAATAGCAGCAATGAGAATATTCTAATCATATTCATTAGAGATGCCAATCAGGTTTTACTAGAGCGGAAGCCGCATCGGGGCTCTACACTGTTATCAGTTAATTTAATATAGCCCTGATGCAGTTGGATACAGGTGAAATCAGGGCGCCATCTAAAATATTAATTATTACTAATGGTGTTAACAAAGAAACAAAGAGCAAACATCAAGATTTATTTTTTACGAGTTTTTACACATACAGAATATAACTAAAATAAAACGATATGTCGTCGCTGGAAAGGAAAAAGGGTTTAAGCGACACTTTGGTAAAAAATAAGTCAAATATGCAGTTTTGATCAATTACATGACCAAATATCAATTATGCATAAGATTAACTTTGTGTGGATTGAATGATGGAGCATTGTCTTTCTGGGGTGTTCAAACTTCTTCTTTCATCCACTTGCGAGTAGTATCGTCGCTGGAAAGGCAAAAGGGCTTAAGCGACACTAAAATGAGTTAAATATGCAGTTTTGATCAGTTTTATCTGCATTTTTCGTCGCATCGAATGCACTGACTTTCGTTTGATTCTGAAGACTTTTGTGGTCCTACAACCATCTAAAATATATATACTAGCGTTGGGAAAAACTTCAATGTTTTGTGAATACTTCACGAATTGCTAGTTCTTTAAAATGAACCCTTCGCAGTGAACACTTCAATTGAAGTCGAACTTGCAGAAAAGAGATTTGAATTTATCCGGTTATTTGTTCAGTTCTTTTCGGAACCGATTCCTTGCCGAAAAAGCACTTCCTAGTCGGTAGCGCTTTGTAAATGAAAAGAACTGGAACCGGTTCCTTCCCAAAATAAAAAAAGTACTAGTCGGTAGAGATTTCAAATGGAAAAGAACTGGAACTGGTTCCTCGCCACAAAAAACACGTACTAGTCGGTAGTGCTTTTAAAAATTAAAAGCACTGGAACCGGTTCAATGAAACAAAGTTATTGAAATGAATTAACGCTAAAATGAACTATCAACTTCACTTGAAGTATTTGTTCAATGAACAATGAATGAAGTAGGAACTGTTGCCAAAAAGAAGTAGTTCTTTCAAAGTGGTCACAACGCTAATATATACCATTTGGGAGAAGGCTTGACCCAAGCGACACAAGGCCTTTTTAAAAGTTTTTTGTAGCTTCAGGTAACTTAGTGAAAGCATTGAGTTCTACCTGTGTTGACTTTTTTTTCAAAATCAAATCAGGCACTGAAGACAGGAGGAGGGTTAGCTTTGCGAAACGGCGTAGTCAGGATTGTTGATTTTTCTTGACTCTGGCGTGGCTAGGGTTTTCATGGACACACCTTTTTACATCCATCCATAGCACATGTCGCGTTTATTTGAATAACCACCCTTTTCACAGTATTGTTATTAACGAAAATATGGGATATTACCTCAAAACCGTTGAGTTATGTCGCATAACAAAACTTAGTGGGCGGAGTCGCCGGAGACGCGGGAGACGGAAAACATGCTCACATACCTATAAGTGGTGCGATATTATGTGACAACTTGTCTTGTCTCTTTCTCTCTCACGGTTTACGACGTAAAACCCCGGAGGAAAGTGATTTATCGTGCATTTGTAAAGGTTGGGTAAAAATATTTAGCTCTCTCTCCATATTTATTCTTACTCCAAGTGTATTCCCCATTTTAAATACAGATTTACCTCCTGAAATCACATTGGTTTTAATATTTTGAAGAAATTATTTAACAGAAGCTTTTAGATTTAGATAAACAACAATTGTGAACTTATGCATAATTGATTAATGACGTTCAATTAATATAAGTAATCTTACCTCGAGTCACCGTCGAAATCCAATAACAGTTCGTATTTCACCTTTTTATTCATTTTTAACTTATCATCTTCACTTTTTAACAAAATTATTATTATTTTGATAACACACTTCAATTTTTTTAATAAATATAATTAATCATTTAAACTTTATTGTTGACTTTATCACTTATCACAGACACTGATTTAAACATTTTAAACAAATAAAAATAAAAATCATAGATAAAAACCTAATCACGAGAAACTTCACAATTAGGACATAGTATATTAATTGTATTTATATTATTATTAAAAATAAATAAATCACAAATTGTGTTTCAAATGTTGGTTGATGAAAAAAAAACTGCTATTTATTTAGAATCAATATAACGTATTCACTTTTCTTACTGCGATCGACAATGTACGAGCGTAATGTATAGAAAAAATACGCTTAGATGGTTCGGACATGTAGAGCGGACGAACGAAGAAAAAAGAGTGAAAAGAATATACGACGCGAAAGTAAATGAAAATAAGAAGTCGGGGACGCCCGAGGAAGACACGGCGCGATCGAGTGAATCAAATACTCGATTCGGGCCTTAGAGTAATAATATAGAGAGACCGTCCTAATATGAGCCAAATCGTTGACATACTCGCAAAATACAGCTCTCTCTTTATGCTCGGTTCTATAAACATATTAGAAAAAGAGACAAACAATTGCTGTAAAAAATATACGATTTGGGGCGGGCTAAACGCCGTGTAATCAATTCTTGGCGTCGACAAACTTCACACGTATCACTTATGTTAGTCGAGCCGACAGTAGAATGTGCGTAAAAATATCATAACTTAAGTTAATTTAGTGCAATCTTCAAAAAAACGATATGGCTATATGTGCAGTTGATGGATGCTTCAACCGAAGTACAAAAGGACCAAAACAAATTAGTTTTCATAATTAGGTTTTTCATTAGGTATGTATCAAAGAATTCGTCTTTTTAAGTTGGATCTCAAATATTTAACATCCTAACCTACAAAACAACTAGTAACTTACACCAATATTTAATCGATCTATACACTATTCGTTTTAAAATAATAAACTTCCATTTGAAATGAGTTTTAATACATTTTTAATGTGTTTTACTTAGAGAGATATACGGAATTCTCACGTACATTTGTAAAATGGGGGAGTTCCTGATAAGTCCAACATCTGAACGTATCCATGTCTCTTTCTTTCTCATGGTAGCAACGCAAAATTGATCGCAAACAGATAAAGACGGAATAATGTTTATCTTTACGGTTTTCTTCGCCTCCTATTGGCTGGTAGCTTATACGCCATACCTCCTGTGGTCAAGCTTGGTCATAAACTCGGTTACTCTAAGAGTCGGGCCATGTGAAAAGTCAGAATAACAGAATAGTATGTGTAAGACAGTGAGTGATGTGGAATATGTGTCAAGACAGAGTTGTATTGCAGCCGTTGTCCCTCTGCCTCCCCCAGCAGCAAGGGCGTGATTGTTAGTTGGTTAGTTAGTTTTAGAAAATGTTGTGTTTTACAGAGTCTTGGGAAGGCATTCATGCAGCAGTTGACGACTACGATGCTAGCGTTTTATTGTTATTACGAGCGCAAAATTTGACAGTTGTTTGATAGCAATTTTTTTGTTATTTTTTTTTTGTTATCTGGGATCTGAGTGAAAGATCTGCATTTAGATAAACACCTAAGAGTTTCACGCCATTTCTAGAGACGATGTCACAACTAATGTTTCTAAAAAAAATTTCTTAAGTGCGAATTAACAGACATAAGCAAGGCAATTGATTTCTTTTAAAAAAAAATCGATGATTATGAGGAAGAAAAGAAAGAATGTTACCAAAAACTCAAAGAAGTACAAAATGAAAACAAATCTTTAAAAACAAATGGTCAACCAAATCGAACAAACTTCTTTGGAAACCTCCTTGGAAATCCAAGGACTAGAAATAAAAAATGATGAGAACCCTATCATTCCGGTGGAATACATTTAAAAAAAACTAGACTGTGAAGATATAATTCGTACTAACAGCATCGTGAACTGCTATTCAACGAAAAAAATCGATCACACTAAAGTTGAATTCAAAAGCAGCGAAAGATAGAATTTTAACTCAGAAAAAAAAAACGGAAACTTCACGGCAAAAGATCTAAAGTATTCATCCTCAGAAAAACTATTTTCATCAACGAAAAGCTAACACCGGCCAACAACCAGCTACTTTGGCTAGCTAGATCGACGAAATCGATGGGGTACAAATTTGCGTGGACAAAAGAACGGTCGTGTGTTGCTGAGGAAAACTCAAGACTCTCCAATAATATACATCAAAGACGCCAACGACATCCCATTACATTAAATTGTAACTCTAAGATCGATTGTATAATCTCGCTGTGAAAATGGATACCACAAATGAAGATTCGCTCATACATACACAGGTATGTGAAGACATAACGGAATTAAATAATTACATAAGTGAAGGAAATACTGACTTCAATATGATAAATTTAAACATACGAAGTATCCGTAAACATTTTGACGAGTTATGTATTTTCCTCAATTCCTTAGAATTCGAACTTAATATAATCATTCTCACTGAAACGCAAATGCGTGAAACAATTCCATATTCTATTCCTGGATATAAGACTTTTCACTTCCCTCTAACCACACTTCGCACGACGGTCTAACTATTTTTACAAAGAGCACAAAATATCTGATGTTTTAATAGATATACCGAAATTTAAATATTCAAACGCCATCCATCTATCCTTCACGTTAAATAATAAAACATATTCTATACTTGCCATATATCGCTCACCTTCCTTAGACTCTAAACTTTGTCACTGAACTTGAACATTTTTTAATTGAAGGTAATTTTAAACAATCAGATTTCTCTTTTGTTGTGGGTGATATGAATATCAACATTGAACATTCTATCTTAGACCCAATTGCCAATGAATATCTAAAATGTTATGTATAGCGAAGGATATTTGTCTTGTATAAGTGGCCCTACTAGATGCGGCCTCCGTGCTGTTTCTTGCCTGGATCATATATTATTAAAAAACCAACAAAGTCTTTATTCCCAGATCAGCTATTCTAAAAATTGATATAACCGACCACTACCCAACATTTTTTCAGTCACAGTACCTTAAAACATCATAATAAAACTAAAGACCAACACGTGAAAAAAGAAGTAGAATCAACTATCAAACTCTGAATGATTATCTAAAAAAAAAGAAACTTGGAACACAGTTATCTACAACGATGACCCGAATCAGTCATTGAACAATTTTTATTCAGTATTAAATAATAATATAAATAATAGTTTAGAACCAACACCTACACCCAAAAAAAAGAAAACACAAAAAAAATTAAACCATGGATTACGCGTGGACTGATAGTTTCAAGTTTACACAGGAACAAGCTTTACAAAATTTACAAAAAACATGAGAAATACTGTACGACTAACAACATACCACCTAATGCAAATTTACAACAGCAATATATAATTTATAGAAATTTTTTTTTAATATACTTATAAAGAGGTGTAAACAAGAATACTACACTAAACAATTACAAATAGCCGATAATGATTCTAAAAAACGTGGCAAGTCATAAACGAAATCGCAAATAGAAAGCATAAAGTACAAACTTTGCCTGAAAAAAATTGTAACAGACGATAAAATAGTTATTACGGATATGGGAAAAATTGCAAATAAATTCAACGATTTTTTTTACAAACGTTGCCTCAGATTTAATAAATAATAATCCTTCATTTAGAAACAAGTCCAGACCTACTCTAATTAACACTCACTCTGTAAATACTCCTATTTTATCTCAATTTAAACGTGTAACTGAATCGGAAATCATAAAACACATTGATAATCTCAACACAAACACAGCCAATGGACCCGATGAATTAAGCTGCCTCACAATCAAATCTATTAAACAACATATATCCTTACCTCTGCAACATATATTTAATTCTTGCTTTGAAAAAAAACACATTCCCAAACGCATTTAAACTCTCAAATATTGTTCCAATCCATAAATCTGGATCGATTTTTACACCTGACAATTACAGACCCATATCGCTGATATCCCAACTTGCTAAGATATTAGAAAAAATTATGAAGATACAAATTCTAGAGTTTCTTGAGTCCAATGCACTTTTGTCCCCAAATCAATATGGTTTTAGATCAGGTCTTGGTACAGATGATGCTTTTTTTTAATCTAACGAAAAATATATACAGTAATCTTGACTCAAATATGAAAAGCCTAACAATTTTCTTAGACTTGAAAAAGGCATTCGATACCGTCAATCATAATATACTGATTGGAAAACTTAATAATTTAGGAATTAAAAATAACTGTCTCTCCTTTTGAAAATTATTTATCTTATCGCCATCAATGCACAAAAATTGGTGCTCATATTAGTAAACCAAAGTGTGTTAGACATGGGGTTCCACAAGGAACAGTTATCGGCCCGTTACTGTTCCTAATTTATATAAATGATCTCTGTAATATTAACATTTCGGGAAAACTATTCTCATATGCTGACGATACTGCAATCACAGTACATGGTAAATCCTGGAACGAAGTCACTGAAAATGCTAATAAATGCACCTCCATTGTCAAAGAATGGCTCAACCAAAACCTTTTAACTCTGAACTGTGAAAAAACTATTTATATTCCATTCTATAATACCAAAAAGGCTGCACCTCTAACTAACCTAAATATAAGGTTCCATAACAATAACTGCAACCCTATTTTATGCTCTAATTGTGTAGAAATGAAATCGGGAAATACAGTCAAATATTTAGAATTACAATAGATAGTCAACTCAAATGGACGAATCATGTAGAAAAGCTTGTAAATAAACTAAGATATTTAACTTACATTTTTAAACGATTAAATAACATAGTTGACATAAAAATAATGAAATTGGTGTACCATGCATTGGTTCAGTCATCAGTATCTTATGGAATAATCGGTTGGGGGGGGTATTTATAATACTCATATTAAGCCATTAGAAATATCTAAAAAATTAATAATAAAAATAATGTTGCATAAAAACATTACATACCCCTCCATACAATTATTCCAAGAAGCTGATCTCTTAGATATAAGAAAAATTTATTGTATACAGTGCCTAAAGTACATATTTTCGCGAAGTAAACTATTTGCAAAAAATGAAAATCGTTACAGCAACAGAATAAATAATGTACTGGAGGTACCTCTCTGCAAAACTAGACTTGCGCAGAGACATGCATACTTCATTGCCCCCAAAATGTATAATTCACTTTCATTACATTTTAAGTGTTCAAATTCAACTTCCTTAAATACATACAAAAATGTAATAAAAAACTGGATAAAAGCAAAAGATACCAGCCTCTTCATACTATAAGTGCTAAATTCTAAAAAAATTAACTAACTTATCTGTTGTGATTTTGTATTTGAAAAAAAAAAATAAATAAAGTTGGTTAAAAACAAAAAATACCAACCTCTTAATACCATAACTGCTATATTTTTTTTAAATTCTTAACTAACTTATCTGCTGTGATTTAAAAAAAAAAAAAAAATTAAAATGTTTTGCTTAATTTGAAATGTAACTCTTTATTAATTGTAATTATATACTGTTTATCTATTTATATTATTGCTATAGAGAACCTACTATTGATTTATATTAGTATACCCACGCACTGGCTTTTGCCTATGTGGGATTTTTTGTTATATCTACATTGTTCTTCCTTATTTTCTTTTCTTTATTGTTTATAATATGTTTCTTTCTTTTTAATTAATGTTTTTACTTTTGTAATCTTTTTCTTTTCTAATTTAAAAAAAAATGTATGTGACAAAAAATCAAATAAAAAAAAAATAAAAAAAAAAAATGTTATATACTACTTGATATAACATACTCATGTATTTTATAAAGTTCTTGCAGGCTATTTTTAATTTGTTACTTAGTATAATTTTCATGGTTTCCGGCAGCGCATTGTAAAAAATTCATCTCTTTATAGAGTAAACTGTTTTTGTTTATTGGATTTATTCTTTCTGGTAGTCTGATTTCTTTGCATTTTCTTGTACTATGACTGTGAATGTTTTTAATGTTAGCATCTATTTCACTGTTAGTTACAAGCTATAAGTCCTTATTGTAAGTCACTGGTTGAAAATATTAGGTGTAAGCCATTAGTAATAAATCTTAACTGTAAGTTATTAGTTATAAGCTTAAGTGATAAATTATAGGTTAGATGAATTAATTTGTAAAGCGCCCTTGAGGTGATTTTCCCACAAAAACGGCGCTATAAAAGTTATCAATTTATTATTTTTATTATTAAATATTGCTCGTTTACTAAAAACTAGACTGAATATCATCTATTAAACTCTAGTAAAATTATAGCACCTTTCTGACATCTTTTAAGAAAATTACGAAAATGATTCCTTCCCCGTGAACAGATTATGTTTCGGATGTAACGATGAATCAAACATGAGATGGTTACATAGTGATACAAAGTAGCAAATACTCCAACATATCTTTACGGCTTTGTTGAAAGATAAGATTTATCTTTGAAAATGTTCATATTGACGTATGACAATGTAATTACAAGAGCATATCGTTATTGTATAACGCTTGGAGTAACAATGTATGGAGAGAGAGCTAATTATTTTTACCCAACCTAAACAAACTTGCAATAAATCACTTTCTCCGGGTTTTTACGCTGTATACCATGAGAGAAAGAGACAGCAAATATAATATCCCGCTTCTATGTACAGTCACAATGATCTTGGGCTCCTGGGTCACCGCGGGACTCCGCCCATATTTTTTACTATGCCACTAAATTTGACACAACTAAACGGTTTTTTAGGTTATATGCTATATTTGTGTTGATGACAATACTGTGAAAAAGTGGTTATACGAATAAACAAAATCATTATGTCGATATGTGCTCTGAATGGATGTATAAATACCCTAACCTTAGTCTTAGCCACGCTCAGGTCTGCCGAGTCCGGTAAAAACCATCAAAAACTGACAACACTGCCTTGGATGGGTACCACTCTATATAATCTAAGGTATTACGTTTGGCGTATCCTAATGTCGATCAATCCTAATTTTCACTCTCGAATTGCGCAATTGTTGCTTGGATTATTATTGGTCGTGCGGTTGCAGCGTTCGAAAAATAGCAGCATCCCATCCACGGCGATGGTCGCCTCGCGTAATTCGACTCGGACAAGAAAAGCCGACACGGGACGGAGCGCAGTTGGAGCGACGTGATAACATCGAGGCGATTCATTTTTTCGACATCTTAAAAATCATTAAATTCATCGCCATAATGAAATACTACCTACTAACTTAATAAATTCTAACTAACTAACCATCACGCCGTTTCTCCGCAGGGGTAGGCAGATAGGACGGACCGCCATACAACTCTGTCTTGCCACACACTCCTTGCTTCATTCATTCACATGCATACATCGTCTCATGCTTACTCTTCTGTTATTCTGACCCGATTTAAGTATTTGATTCACTCGATCGTGCCATGCCTTCCTCGGGCGTCCCCGACTTTTTCTTTCATTCACTTTCTCGACATATATTATTTTAACAATCCTTTCTTCGTTCATTCGTTCTACATGCTCAAACCATCTAAGTGCCCATTTCTTAATCCTATTCATTACGCTTTCATCAGACTCGCATCGTTTCCGGATATCCACATTTTGAACACGGTCATAGGTGCATGGTTTCATTGCACATACGCCTCAGGGATCTCATTTCCACAGCATTCAGTCTACTTTCATCCTTCCTCTGTCAGTTCCATGCCTCACTGCCATGCATCAGGGTTAGTGTAAGCACTCCATTGTGGACTGCTAGCTTCGCTTCTTTGGACAATTTCTTTTTAGCGTCAACAGCGTTCAGTCCTCCATTAATGGAGTTTCCTGCATTCACCCTTCTTTCAATATCCTTATCAGCCTTTCAGTCTCTCTAAAACTGTAGATTGATTTCTGTAGCGCCATTTTGGTGAAATATCACCTCAAAGGCGCTTAACAGAGCTTAAACACTTTGACTTAAATTATCTAAATACCTAAAACTGTAGCTAAAATTACCTTTAATTTACATATTAATTATTTACATATAGACTCCAATGTGGACTGCTTGCTTCGCTTCTAATCTAAGTCCACTATTATTGTATACTACTTTAAAATTAGTATTTTTTTTGTTTTTTCTTTAGGTATAAAATGTAATGTGTTCACTATAAACAATTGTTGGATTGTTACTATGTAAAATGTGTGTATATTTGTATCGTATCCACTGTCTTTAATTATAGGATTTAGTGCCTTGCAACTTTACCTACTGACAATGTATCTTATATGGTACCAAGAGAGTTTTACGTAGCGTTGGGAAAAACTTCAATGTTTTGTGAATGCTTCACGAATTGCTAGTTCTTTAAAATTAACCCTTCGCAGTGAACACTTCAATTAAAGTCGAACTCGCAAAAAAGAGATTTGAATTTATCCGGTTATTTGTTCAGTTCTTTTTGGAACCGGTTCGTCGCCGAAAAAAAACACGTCCTAGTCGGTGGGGATTTGAAAGTGAAAAGAACTGGAACCGGTTTCTCGCCAAAACAACAGTACTAGTCGGTAGGGATTTGAAAGTGAAAAGAACTGGTTCCACGCCAGAATAAAAAGTACTAGTCGATAGAGATTTAAAAACCAAAAGAACTCCCAAAAATCACGTTCCTTTAGATCGAAGTACTTTGAAGTCGAACTTCACTTGAAGTACTTTTTATAGGCTTTGAAGTTCAACTTCACAACTTGACTGCTTCAAATTGAAGTAGTTTTTTGTAATCTAACTTCCATTCACGTATTTGTTCAATGAAATGAATTGAATGAAAATAATGAAATGAAAGAACGCTAAAATGAAATACCAACTTCAATTGAAGAATTTGTTCAATGAACAATGAATGAGTAGGAACTGCTGCCAAAAGAAGTAGTTCTTTGAAGTTGTTCTTTCAGAGCAGTCACAACGCTAGTTTTACAATCAGTGTCTGTTGCATCATCTAGCATTGTGTAACAAATATCAACATATTTTATATTATTCTACTTGTACTCACTGTCACCTACCTCAGAACAGGTTCTAATGACCTAGTGAGGTAGGTAATGTAAAAAAATAATGTATGAAAAAAAAAGTTAATAAATAAATAAAAAATATTTTGTTAGGTAATTTAGTGTAACGCACATTTGAAGTGAACTATCACAAAACTACGCTAAATAAATTCACTGTTATTTATTTATTTATTTGTAAATTAACGGACTATAGTCCAATTACAAAAATACATATAAAACACGAAATATAAAAAAGAGGAACAGAGAAGGAATAACATATAAATTGAAATAAATGAAGCGATGACAAAAATAAGGCAAAATAAACATAAGAGAGAACATTCAAGCCATGGTCTAGTCAAAGTTTTGGTAGAGTCGTAAAGCATGACAAAAATCATTTAGACTGCTACCAAAAATTTCAAGACCATGGCTTGAGTTAACAAGTCTTGGCATTCTGGACATTGGAGAATTATACCCGTAATTAGTATAGTGATGATTGAGGAACAGCAATTCATTGTTTCTGAGTCTACGGCAAGGAATGTTGAACTGGATAAGTCGCAACAGAGAAGGTGAGTCAATAAAACAATTAATAATTTTGTAAATGAAAATTAAATCGAAGTCTTTCCTGCGCTTTTCTAATGAAGACATTTTCAATAATTGTTATTATTATTATGCCTAGTTCGGAAACCCAGTGCTTCTGGCCACTCTGTCACAAGCTTGATTAGAACTACTGCACTATCGCCATTATTGAACGACCTAGGCCTTATCGAATTGGCGTTATCATATTATTGTATTAATTCGTTAATATCTTAACCGCATTCGCGTACTTATTGACAAAACGACTTATCTAGTTATATCATTCGTGATATACGATTTCTGATTTGCACCGAAAATAGCCAAATTTGGAAACAAATTGTGGAAATAAAAAATCGATGGTTAATTTAACCTCAAAATGATTTATGAGCCTTTGAGACAATTCCTCACATAAACTGTACTGAGGTAAAATGAAAAACACACCGTCGCCGGAAAGGCAATAGGGCTGAAGCGCCATTTTGGGAAGTATACACAAGTTCAGAGTGATAGATACTCTAAGTATCGCCCTGGTGAAAGACCAACATTCAGAATCGAAACGTTGCTTGAATTTGGCTTTAGCCGTGTTTGGTGACCAGATCTGAATAGCCAGGTACTTCCCAATCTTCCTCTTCCCAATATCCTTCCCCTCCCCACTACCTTCAGCCTCACAACATACCCCTATTTGGGGATGCCATAGTCTCACTGGCTCTATACGGTTGGGAGCAGTTGAGACTCTTGTGCGGTATTCATATAAAAAAAGAGAACTTTAAAGTTTTTGTTTTACAATTAAAATCATAAATCTTCAGTACCTGGTTGGATTAAAAAAAAAAAAACTCAATGCTCTCACTGAGTTACCTGAAGCGACAAAAAGCTAAAAAAAGTTGCAAAATGCTTGAGTCAAGCCTCCTCCCAAATGGAAAATATATTTTATATGACTGAAGGGTCACAAAAGTCTTCGAAATCAAACGAGAGTCAGAGCATTCGATGCAGAAAAATAAACTGATCAAAACCTGCATATTTAATTCATTTTTGACTTAAGTGTCGCTTAAGCTCTTTTGCCTTTTTACACTTTTTTATGGGGCAGACTTTTTAAAATTTATTTTCTATAGTTTGATAGTTTTAATAGTGAATACAGCACAATTGCTGTTCCTCAATCATCACAGTACTAATTATGGGTATAATTCTCCAATGTTTTGGAGAATTATAACTAATAAATTTAACTCAAGCCATGGTCTTGAAATTTTTGGTAGCAGTCTAAATGATTTTTGTCATTCTTTACGACTCTACATCGCTTCATTTATTATAATGCACGTGCTATTCCTTCTCTGTTGCTCGTTTTTCCATTTCGTGTTTTGTGTATTTTTTTGTAATTGGACTTTAGTCCATTAATTTATAAATAAATAGATAAGAGTCTCAACTGCTCCCGACCGTCTGGAGCCAGTGAGACTATGCCAACCTCGACTGGGTAAGTAGTGAGACTCAAGGTAGTGGGAAGGGGAATGAGATGGGGAAGAGGAAGAGAAAGGTTGGGAAACATCTGACCAGTTAAATCTGGACACCAAACACAGTTAAAGCCCTTTCAAGTAACGTTTCGATTCTGAATGGTGGTTTTTCACCAGGGCGATCCAGGCACTCTGGAACGTGCCGCAAATATACTAGTTTTATTTTATATTAATTAAATGTGATTTAAAAAAGCAAAATAACTTATAATGAACCGCACAATAGTCCCGACTGCTCACAACCGTCTAGAGCCAGTGAGACTATGGTATCCCCAATCGGGGTATGTTGTGAGGCTGAAGGTAGTGGGGAGGAAAATAAGATGGGAAATAGGAAGGTTTGTAAGTACCTGGCTATTCAGATCTGTTCACCAAACATGGTTATTCAATTTAAGCCTGATTCACACCAACGTCCGGTTCCGCTCAGTGCCGATATTGTTCCGCAAGAAAACTTATTGATATGGTATGAATATCAATCAAGGAGTATGTGCCGAGACAAATTTGTGTGGCAGTATATCCTTCTGCCCACCCTTGTGATATTTAACTACTTATTTAGTTAAATAATTATTTTGATGTGTAAAAATACTTACAACGCAGATTTTTTTTTTTTTAAACCATTTTTATATCACAAAATAATTTTTTTAATAATTAATAATTAATAAAAATATTATTTAGTGATAAAAAAATGGTTTTTGATGAAAAAAAATCTGCGATGTTAGTATTTTTACACTTCAAAATAATTATTTAACTAAATAAGTAGTTAAATATCACAAGGGTGGGCAGATGGATATACACTGCCACACAAATTTGTCTCGGCACATACTCCTTGATTGATATTCATACCATATCAATAAGTTTTCTCGCGGAACAATATCGGCACTGAGCGGAACCGGACGTTGGTGTGAATCAGGGTTTATTCGCGCTCGCCGGTATTTGAACTCGCGACCTTTGGATTCGTCGTCGAGCGTCTTAACCACTCGACTGCGGAAGACGTCAAATGTATATTAAATATGTATCCAACGAGAAATATATATTATAAATACAAAGTATATTTTGTATTTACAACATTTTTACTCCGAGCCGTTGAATATACACCTAACGCTTGCATAGTTATTGCAAATAAAATTATTCGAAATTATATAATTATTATTTCTTCATTATCAAATATATTCCATTGGAAACCAATTAATGTATCTACTACGAGATTACTGTACATCACGTATAAAATAATAATCGCCACCCGGTTTCGCCCGAGTTTTAATAATACTTCTATAATTTTCATAAAAAATATTTTAACCTTGTTTTTAAAGCTGCATAACTCACGATTGAGATGATGTTTCGCGCTGAAAACATTTGCATCGACCCGGAAATTTAGATTTAAAAATCTGTGCAAATTTCATGATACCAGAGCTTACTGTTCGAAAGGTTTTTATGGTTTTATACAAACAGATTTTCCGCCCATAGTTAAGATTGTTGCAAGCGCCAGTAAGGGATAAACTTGTTGTAACAATATGTATGGAGAGAGAGCTAATTATTTTTACCCAACCTATACAAACTTGCGATAAATCACTTTCTCCGGGTTTTTACGTTGTGCACCATGAGAAAGAAAGAGACAACAAATATAATACACCGCTTCTATGTACTGTCACGATGATCTTGATCTCCTGGGTCACCGCGGGACTCCGCCCACATTTTTTACTATGCCACTAAACTTGACACAACTAAACGGTTTTTTAGGTTATATGCTATATTTTTGTTGATAACAATACAGTGAATAAGTGGTTATACGAATAAACAAAAACATTATGTCGATATGTGCTATGAATGGATGTATAAATACCCTAGCCTTAGTATTAGCCACGCCCAGGTCCGCCGAGTCAGGTAAAAATCATCAAAAACTGACTACACTGCCTTGGATAGATATACTCTAAGGGAATAGATGATAAAATTAATTATTACGAGTATGCGACATTGCATAACACACATCGTTTGTATAATTGTTTTGAAAATGATTCCTTTACGGTGAACAGAGTAAAGAATTGATAAGCAAAAAAAAATTAATTTTTTTTCAGTAACTGAACTCGCCGCCGTATCTAATATCTACCATCGTAACCACTGCGCCACGGAGTGAACACCTGCCTGCACGTTACACATGGTTAATGCCATTATGGTCGTATGTTTGCCAAGGTATAAATTCCATTGTTAAACGCTACAGCAAACAAAAAATAACCTTGAATTTCAATGAAAACCACTGCATTATTTGTATGTTTTATAATACACCTTAACTGAAAATTTTTAAATTGCGTTCATTTATCATAATGTAGATTCCTTTATCAAAATTTTAGATATGTGATGAAGAGAACGGCCCAGATTTGTATCAACTCATAATTGATTACACAAAATATTATGTAAAGCCAACATAAAATAAATAAATTTTAAAAATACTCGTATCTATGGAAATAGGTCGGTTCTTACATAACTTCAACAAATTTTCTTTAATTTAATGAGCTATTTGTTTATTTAAATATTATTAAAAATACGATGTAACATACTCGTATTTCCAGGTTATTTTACAAAGATTAATATTCTCCTCAGTTTAAAGTTATTTATTAAAATTATTGTTATTTGTTTTTTATTATTTAATTTTCAACACTTCTTTATGACGACCTCCATGGTCGAGTGGTAAGACGCTCGACTACGAATCCAAAGATCGCGGGTTCAAATCCGGCGTGCGCCAAAAACTTTTATCTCATTAATATGTGTCAAAACACATTGACTCACATAAAAATAAAGTATATTTGCGGCACGTTCCAGAGCGGTAGATACTCTCAGTATCGCCCTGGTGAAAGACCACCATTCAGAATTGAAACGTTGCTTGAAAGGGCTTCAGCCGGGTTTGGTGACCAGATCTGAATAGCCAGGTACTTCCCAACCTTCTTCTCCCCAATCTAATTCCCCTCCCCACTACCTTCAGCCTCACAACATAACCTATTTGGGGATGCCATAGTCCCACTGACTCTAGACGGTTGGGAGCAGTTGAGACTCT
Organism: Drusus annulatus; assembly: GCA_022651775.1. NCBI lineage: Eukaryota > Metazoa > Arthropoda > Insecta > Trichoptera > Limnephilidae > Drusus > Drusus annulatus. The sequence continues at coordinate 220,755 of JAGWCC010000611.1, forward strand.
TGTGCGGTATTCATATAACAAAAAAACTAATGTTTAATTAAAACATAAGTAACACGAACTCAGATGAATAATGGTAATCAACTAACTAACCAAAACACCGTTTCCCGCAGGGGTAGGCAGAGAGGACGAACCGCCATACAACTCTGTCTCGGCACACACTCCTTGCATTTCAGACGATGCTCGAAAAGGCTTTAACCGTGATTGGGGACCAGATCAGAATAATACTACACAACCTTCATATTCCACATTTCCTTCTCCCCACTACCTTCAGCCTCACAACATACCGCAATCGGGGATGCCATAGTGTCTCTGGCTCCGGACAGTTGAGACTCTTGTGCGGTATTCACATAAAAAAAATTGTTAAACTAATTGAAAAATAATGTTTCACGCACATGTTCTAAGCTGAGCGAGTTGTATGTTATGTTCTCGGTACGTTCACCGAGGGGCGAGTTCCAGGATTTGCAGCCCTTATGAGAACCAGGGGGTAGCAAGAATGAGGAAAAGGATTAACAACTCCAGAAATTACCTCATCATGGAATCCCGTCAGATCCCGAATTCAAGCATAGAAGCGCATTGGAGTAAATTAATGGCCCCATCAATCTTAACGCTGCCAGGATTGATGTTGATCTTGATGGCGTTTTGCAGAAATGAGGCCTAATATCCTCCATTAATATTTTTTACTTGAATTATTTCAATTTTTAATTTAATTCAATTGTTTTTTTCGTATGAATTTCTGTTCATTTTTATTTATCTTTAATATTATTATTGTCTGGATTACAACTTTAGTGTCAATATTATTATTACTATGTTTTAATATCAATTATGGAAGGTATTGTATTGCACTACTCCTGCATACCTTCTGGAATAAAACTTTATTATTATTAAGCTGAGGGTGTTGGTATTAATTAAAAAAAGTTATGCGATTTACTCAATTAAGCCATTGGAAAGATACGTCAGAGAGTAATCAAACTTTCCATGAATCTGGTAAAGAATATAACCAAGGCATTAAAAAATACCTTATCGTTATACGGTTTCAATTAGGCCACCGCAAAGACTCACCTAGTTGAGTAATGTTATATACTTCTCGTTATTGCGTCATCGACGGTGGAAAACCATGAAATGTTTTTGTAAGGATTTTGATTCAATGACTGATTCACACTGGCGGAAAAAAACACAAAAAAACCCCGTCATTTTATAGTCGACAACAGTGTTCATGTAAACAATGCTAGGCAAAAACATTGGTTGCAACCATAGACATAAAGTACAAGACACGTCATATTCATACAAATTGAACGATAAATTTGGCACGCTTTGATATCTAATAACGCATGAAAAGGATAGCCATACCAAGCAGAATATGTGTGTATGAATGAGATAGCTATATGAACGTCCCGCGTTACATTCTCCGCGTTACAAGCCCTCTCTTCCCTAACGAACTTATGAGCGAAGTAGCATACGACGTACTCGTGTACTGTCGCTAGGTTGTCTTCCACACACTTATGTATTTCTGCATTCGCTATCTCACTTATACCATTTGGTTTGTGAATAACGGTAATAATAAGTGATTTATGTGTACTTCGCATGAAAAGAAACTCCATGAGATTTGTTTTTTGTTCCCGAATGATTTTTACACTTGTCAAAAGCACAAGAAGGCATTTTATCTCAGAAAAGAGCTTACAGCGATGCGTTTGTGGCAGCTGGTGACAGCTTGTTTGTCAAACGAATGTTTGTGCGAGACTAAACGCAGTAAATCTCAGGTATGCCACGTTGGCTTAGTTTAGTACAATCACGCGCGTTGTCTCAGTAACGTATCTACATTATTTAATTCATCTAAGGTTGCAACTAGCATTAGGAAAAACATGAATGTTTTGTGAATGCTTCACGAACTGCTAGTTCTTTAAAATGAATCCTTCGCAGTGAACACTTCAATTGAAGTCGAACTCGCAAAAGGGAGATTTGAATTTTTCCGGTTATTTGTTCAGTTCTTTTTGGAACCGGTTCCTTGATATTCCTCGCCAAAACAAAACAAGTACTAGTCGGTAGAGATTGAAAGACGAAAAGAACTGGAACTGGTTTCTCGTCAAAACAAAGATATTTTAAAACGAAATGAACTCCCCAAAAAACACGTTCCTTTAAATCTAAGTACTTTGCAGTCGAACTTCAATAGAAATACTTGAAATGAAGTACTTCTTTATAGGGTTTAAAATTTAACTTCACAACTGAACTGCTGCAAATTGAAGTAGTTCTTTGTAATCAAACTTCCATTGAAGTATTTGTTCAATGAAATGACAGTAAAACACTGCCGCAAAATGAAATAGTTCACACGGAGCAGTTAGAACGCTAAACTGAACTACCAACATCAATTGAAGTATTTGTTCAATGAACAATGAATGAAGTAGGAACTGCTGCAAAAAGAAGTACTTCTTTGAAGTAGTTCTTTCAGAGCGGTCACAACGCTAGTTGCAACCCTCATGAGAACACTTTTTTTATAGTGAATACCGCACAAGAGTCCCAAATGCTCCCAACCGCCTAGGGCCAGTGCGACTATGACATCCCCAATCGGGGTATTTTATGAGGTTGAATGTTAGGGGGAGGGGAAGGAGGTGGGGAAGAGGAAGGTTGGTAAGTACCTGGCTATTCAAATCTGGTCACATACACGGTTAAAGCCAATTTCAATCAAGCGACATTTCGATTCTGAATGGCGGTCTTTCACCAGGGCGATACTTGGAGTATCTACCACTCTGGAACGTGCCGCAAATATGCTTTATATTATTTCACATGAATTAAATGCGTCATGACACCTATTAATTAAACACAAGTTATTTGCGCACGCCGGGTTTGAACCCGCGACCTCTTGATTCGTAGTCGAGCGTCTTACTACTCGACCACGAAGGCCGTTCTTGAAGAGAAAAACCGATAGAAGCGCTGCGTGGGCGTTTTTGTGTGCCCAAAGTAAGATCAATTTTACCTTACTGCTGGCGGAATTGTTAAACCATTTTCAAATATATAATTTATTTCGTGGGCAGCTCTCAAAGAACCAGGTTCACTCCGTTCTTTCCTCAAAACGACCCTCCACACAGCATCCCCATAGATGATATTTCCTCTGGTGTTGAGTTAAGATTTTTTTTTAATATCCCACCACACGATTAACCCCTCCGCTGTCATTGTCCATTGACTCTGGCACGAAAACCGACACGGGACGGAGCGCAGGCGAGCGCGCCTGTACACACTTCCATTTGGGCCCTCTCTCCGAGAGTGTTTTCTAGTGCTAGTAAAACGAGTCCTACCACTTTGTATATTGATATAAATTTGATTTTCGATATCATTAAAGTCACAATTTCAAAAGGACCTAGGAGTTGAAATGTCTTCAAATCGGCAAAGATAGCACTTCTAGGGATTTTCTGTTCAGTGTTTTTTTTTTAATCTCAGCGCAATAATATACAGGAGGGAGCGCTTCTGTAGTCAGTATTGATGATTTTTGCCTGACTCGACTAGAATTGGGCGTGGTTAGGACTAGGGCTAGGGCGTTTATACATCAATTGAATACTGGAATTAATTAAGGCTTTAAGTACCAAAAAAATTAAAAACTGATTTTGTTGCAGAATCGTATTTTATGTACCTATGCCAATAGCGTTAAATAGGATTTAAGTGTCTAAAGCAGTCCAAAAAAATATGAAAAATTAATGAAATCTGGCAAAGTTCTAAGTCCGTTGGTGCATTATCCTTTAAAAGGCTCTAAGTACCACTGTAGTGCTCAGCGTTATTCCATACAAAATGGCTGGCGACGGTGTATTGACACTCGCGAGATCGTTTAGAAAACGTCCTTAAAAAGGTGAAAGAAGTGTGCAAAATGCGAAAAACAAGCTAAAAACAAGTGGCAAAGAGTATTCCACAATAAATAGTAAAGTCTTTCCTGGCAAAAAAACCACCAAATTCCGAGGTATATGCATTTTAACATTTTTCTATGAATGTTGTTAGTTTTGACAGTGATACGCTAGTGATGTGCATGCCTATCGTAATATTCATATGCAATAAAAAAAACCGTATCCCATGTTTTTGTATTTAGGTAATTCTATTATTTTCATTGTTTTACTTATGTGCATTTTAAAATTACATACCTACTGATTCTATAAAAATAATAATTATACTAAATTATGTACGTAGTGTCAACAATTTGCCTTTATGTTTCTGAATATATTGGGTGTGACGATGTTGACAACAATAATAATATTTATAAAAATATGCATTTAATATTATACCTCCAAACCCCTTAGATGTATTTTTTTACTATACTAAGTTAATTAATTAAATATATGTTTTTAAAAGCAGTATGCAATTATTACTATCGTTCGTCGCCATTTTTACTTCGTATACCATGAGAAAGCGAGAGGCAAAACAGGTAGTCACATAAATATTGCACCGCGTTGACATGTGTAACCATGTCCGGCTTACGCGCAAACTTCACAACATTCATCGGAACCACATTCAGACAGTTTTGGAGGTTATTCCCTATTTTTTCGTTTATTGAAATATTTGCTGTAGTTTAATACTAGAAAAAAAATTATGGCGATATGTTACATGCGTGGATGTAATAATAGGATAAGTAGGACAAATAGAAAGACACAACAATAAAAATGACCACTTTTCACAAATATTTATTTGTTTGATAGTCCGTTTGGAGATTTGCATTTAAAAAAAAAAATATTTTATTATCACGTGTGCGATAAACTGACTTAAAAAATCATTTGAATGGTGTTTATAATATTGTTTTGTAATTATAAAAATATTTTTATTAAAAATTGTCCAAACGATACAAAGTAGACTATTTAACAAATAATCGCCTCCCTAAATATATTTCTGTCTCTTTCTGTGTTCTTAATCGAGCAAGGATATCTTTACGTTAGAAAGAGACGCGCACTAGTTTAGAGTCAGACCAATGTCAACGAATTGAGTTCGTTTGTAAATCTACACCTCTATATATTTTTTCATGTAAAAGCTATCGTTCGGCGCTCAGAGCAAGACTATATATGGAGAGAGAGCTACATATTTTTACCAAACCTATACAAATTTACGATAAATCACTTTTTTCTGGTTTTTACGTCGTAAATCGTGAGCGAGAAAGAGACAAGACAAGTTCTCACATAATATAGCACCACCATTAGGTATATAAGCATTTTTCCAGCTCCCGCGTCTCCGCTGACTCCGCCCACTACTTTTTGTTATGCGACATAACAGAACATAACTCAACGGTTTTTTAGGTTATATCCTATATTTTTGTTTATAACAATACTGTGAAAAAGTGGTTATAGAAATTTAGAAAAAAAACATTATATCGACATGTGCTATGAATGGATGTATAAATACCCATGCAACATACCTAATGGTGGTGCAATATTATGTGAGAACTTGTCTTGTCTCTTTCTCTCACGGTTTACGACGTAAAAACCCGGAGAAAGTGATTTATCGTAAATTTGTATGGGTTGGGTAAAAATATTTAGCTCTCTCACCATATATAATATATTCTTACTCTGAGGTTTTTATCGTAGAGTAGTTATCACGTATCTATGAAGCATTGTGCAGAATTATGGGATAAATTACCTGTTTCTTTTTGGTCCATTAAGCTGTTCATTATAACGCTTTCTACGTCTGCCGTTTTCTTTTTCTTTGCATTCTATGCTTGGAGTAACGACATAAGGAGGTATAGGTAATATTTTTACGTCGAATACCACGAGAGAGAAAGAGACAAGAAAAGTCGTCACATAATACTGCAGCACTTCTAAGAATGTAGGGATGCTCTGTGTCCGCGCTAACTTTACATCACCGAGTCGCATAACTTACGCCAACGGATTTTGAGGTTATTTTATATATGTGTGTTGACCAAAAAACTTGCAGTGATTATACAAATAAATCAAACACCATAGTGATATGTGCAATGCGTGAATGTTCAAATAAGACCAAAAAAAGATTATGAAACATCGCTTTTCAGAGGTATTTCAACAGTTTTAAATATTTTTGACCGAACTTTAGAATTCTCACATTTTTAATGATATAAAGACATAAAATAAACAAAAAGTTTCCATCATTATTTAGGCAAACTTTCTGTTATTGGGGTTTGTGTGATATTTTGACTTTATAAACCATTAAAATGGTGTATAAAGTGATATTGTTTTGTTTAATGTGTTCAAATACGTTTATTAAAAATAACCGAATTCCATGTGGGCGGTAACTGATATAAAACATCACTTTCAGAGGTATTTCAACAGTTTGAAATATTTTCGATCGAACTTAAAAATTTATTGTTAATGATATAAAGATATAAAACCACCAAAATCTTCCACCATTATTTAGGCAAACTTTCTGTTATAAGTGTTTGTGTAATATTTTGACGTTACAAATAATTTTAATGGTGTATTGATCAGAGGCGGCTCTGGGGGTTCAGAAGTGGAAGGTCAATTGAAAGAAAATCATAATTTTTTTCGTAAGAAGCAATCACATGGTGGTAAGACATAGAGATTATTATTATTATTTGCATTTGTGGCTTTGGCCGGCCAATACACTTGATTTCAACACGCTTTTCGTGGTTCAATGAACTGCTCGCGACTGCTTTTAATATGAAATCAACTGAATCATACATATTTAATTATTAAAATGCAAATTACGTACATCAGCAAAGGTAAACAAAACCCAACTGCCACAATATACACATGTTCAAAATGGCCATTGTTTCAACTTTCAACCGTATTAAAATTTTATCGACATCTCTTTCAAGCATCTTTCATAATTGTATGTCCATCTCTGCTGGGTCATGGCCCGCGTTTCTCATCAGATAGCAGCGGATTATGAAATTTTGCATACATGAGACATGTTAGTGTTTATTCTATGTATTATATCGAATAGAAAGAGAAAAAAGATTACTCTTGGGTCAATTCTTGTTTTGGCCACGACACATAAGCAGATAAGTTTGATTTTTGGACGCTAAATGGTGATACTCGCGATTATTTACAATGATAATAATGAACAAGCGGACGCTAGATGGTACTAATACCCGCGATTTTCAAAATTTTCGACTTATAATAATGATCAACCATCAGTTGGTTTGTTTTAAATCAGATTTTTTATTGATAATTGTCGTTGCATATTTTTGGGGGGTTAATGTCCAAATGACCCTAAGGGGCGGCCGCCACTGGTATTGATATTGTTTTGTTGAATGTTTTCAAATATGTTTCTTAAAAATGTCCGAATTCCATGTGGGCGGTAACTAATAGGCTATCCAACATCCTTTAACATATCTTTGTCTCTTTCTATCGAGTCAGTATGAAGTCAACAATCCTGACTACACTGATTCGCAAAGGTACCTCTCTATGTCCTCCAAGTATATTCACCACTTTAAACCAGTATTTACCAAACTTTTTTTGGCTCATCGCCCCCTTTTCAAGTGTATTTTTCTACAGCGCCCCCTCCCGTAAGATTCTACCGCTTATAGACTAGTCAAACAATATCTCGATTATTTCTCATTGTTAGAAAATACATTTTTCAAGACTTCTCACGACTTTTTATGCATTTTGCTTTTTGCGAAACATGTCGACGGCCTCCGCGGTCGAGTGCCAAGACGCTCGACTACGACTCGAGAGGTCGCGGATTCAAACCCGGCGAGCGCAAATAATTTTTATTTAATTAATGCGTGTCACAATACATTTCAATGCTTATAAAATAATATATGTAAAATTTGCAGCACGCTCCAGAGTGGTAGATTCTCTATGTATCGCCCTGGTGAAAGACCACCATTCAGAATCGAAACGTTGCTTGAAATGGCATTACCCCGGTTTGGTGACCAGATCTGAATAGGCAGATACTTAGCAACCTTCTCCTTCCCCATCTCTTTCCCCTCCCCGCTACCTTCAGCCTCACAACACACCTTAATTGGAGATGCCATAGTCTCACTGGCTCTAGACGGTTGGGAGCAGTTGAGACTCTTGTGCGAAATTCACTATAAACAAAATATTAAAAAGTGGGTAAAACCACTGAGTCAAGTTAATTGTTTGTTATGTGCTGATGCTTAAGAAGGGAAAAAATACGTTTTATCGAAAAATGCATACGAATTATTTACATAAATTATTTAATGGTTTTCTAATAATTATTGCAAATCACTATCTGTCTGTACTATCAACATGAACTTGACCCCGGGGAAGAAAATGAGAGATTATTTGGCATCACGTAATGTTTCATATATTTATTTAACACTAGGTTTACCGGCATTTTTTATATACCCATTTTTACGGGCACCTGTCAAACTGACGGATAAACACAAATACTGTCAAAATAAATGTTTTATTTAACTGAAATTAGACTCCACGTCTTTACACACTGACTACAACTCTATAACTGAAGATAGATTTATTTACTTACACTAATGCAGCCGTATGGCCAACTTCGCCAGGCTTCCACCCTCGAAGAGACCTTTTTTACTGCCCCATAAATCATAATGCGCCGAATGTGTTACGCAACGAACGCGCATTTGTCATTTGGGTTTCAAACAAAATATCCTTCACACCGATGACATTCTTGTCTGAAGCGCCATTTTGAGGAGTTTACACCAGAGCACTTTGAAGTTTGTTTTGTTTTACAATAAAATTCTTAAGTCTTCAGTACCTGGTTGGATTTTCAAAAAAAAATCAACCAATGCTCTCACTGAGTTACCCGAAGCGACAAGAAGCTAAAAAAAAGTCCCAAACTTGTGTCACTTGAGTCGAGCCTTCTCCCAAATGGTAAATATATGTCAGATGGCTGAAGGGCCACAAAGTCTTCAGAATCAAACGAAAGTCATGGCATTCGATGCAGAAAAGAGAACTGATCAAAACTGCATATTTTATAATACAAGACACGTCATATTCATACAAATTGAACTATAAATTTGGTACGCTCTGATATCTGTTTGAAAACTCATAACGCATGAAAAGGATAGCCATACCAAGCAGAATATGTGTGTATGAATGAGATAGCTATGTGAACGTCCCGCGTTACATTCTCCGAGTTACAAGACCTCTCTTTCCTAACGAACTTACTAGCGAAGTAGCATACGACGTACTCAGTGTACTGTCGCTAGGTTGTCTTCCACACACTTATGTATTTCTGCATTCGCTATCACACTTATACCATTTGGTTTGTGAATAATGGTAATAATAAGTGATTTATGTGTACTTCGCATGAAAAGAAACACCATGAGATTTGTTTTTTGTTCCCGAATGATTTTTACACTTGTCAAAAGCACAAGAAGGCATTTTATCTCAGAAAAGAGCTTACAGCGATGCGTTTGTGGCAGCTGGTGACACCTTGCTTGTCAAACGAATGTTTGTGCGAGACTAAACGCAGTAAATCTCAGGTATGCCACGCTGGCTTAGTTTAGTACAGTCACGCGCGTTGTCTCAATAACGTATCTACATTATTTAATTCATCTAAGTGTTTAACCAATTTTTTACCAAAGTGTCGCTTAAGCCCTTTTGCTTTTCCAGCGATGATACGTGTTCTAGCTGATCTTTTCACATCGCATCGACAATTCTTGAGTACATTTCACGCGAACAAAGCAACAGTTTAGTATTGCAGTAATGTCAAGGGTTTTACAATCACGTTTGCTCTAAAATTGTCTTTAATGATTCCGAGAGCCAAATCTCTAAAACATCAATAGGCAAAGTGGTAAAACACGTTTTACTAGCACTTAAAACACTCTCGAGTAGTAGATACTCTCAGTATCGCCCTGGAGAAAGACCACCGTTAAGATTCGAAACGTTATTTGAAATTACTTTAGCCGTGTTTAGTGACGAGATCTGAATAGAAAGACACTTTCCAACCTTCCTCTTCCCATCTTCACTCATTTCAGCCTCAAAACACACCCCAATTGGGTAATTGGAGATGCCATAGTTCCACTGGTTCCGGGTAGTTGGAACTCTTGCGCATTACTCCCATTGCTGAATTTACCAGTCACCTCTGGTCTGGAGCCCCTAAATACCCAAAACTCTGTGCAAAAAACGGGCGGCCCGTTTGATAGATTCTCCCATCTTAATTAACAAACGGATTGCAATCTTCGGCGAACAGACGTCAGGTGGGAATGCTGCCCTTGTTCTACCGGTATTTCAATGGAAGATGCTCCGAGGAATTGCGTCATTCATCCCTTCGGCACCGGTGCACAGTCGGGAAACTCGCCAAACGCGCGCCCAACATTTGTACACGGTTGACATTCAATACATGAGAACGGATCGCTTTTACGACTCGTACTTATGTTCAACAGCTCGGTTTTGGAACGATTTGCCAGCCTCTGTGTTTCCTCCCTCATTCAACATGGGCCTCTTCAAGACCCAGGTTCACTCCTTCCTTTCCTCAAAAAGACCCTCCACACAGCATACTCAAAGATGACATAGGCCCTGAGGAAAACTATTTTCCTCAAGGCCTACTGTGTGGAGTTAGTGTAAAAAAATTACAAAAAAATCAATGTTTAGTGACTGCGTCTGAACAAGCGGGCACTCTCCAAGCTTGAATCATTATTTCTTCGGCCTACATTCCGAAACTGAAGGATTTGTAGATACCGCGAATTTTACCAAAACAAATATTGCGTCGCATACATTGAAAAAAAGCAAACTCACGCTCTACGAAACTGCAAATAGTAAAATACCACACACGAGATCAAAACAGATCAGAGAGTCTGCAATATGCCTCGCAATTCACAACAACATAACAACCTTATCTATTCACTAAATAATAAAAAAAAAACCATTCGCAATAAAAGCATTAACAAAATAAAAAGCACAATTATTTTATAAATCACTTTTTAGCACAAAAACAATCCTACTTTTACGGTAGAATTTGTCGCACTCCGGACGGGAAGGGAAAGTTTTCGAAATCGAAAGTAATTCAACGTTTATACGGGTCGAAACGGCATGCGCACGGAGGTCCAGCCGAGTGAACGGTCACTAATCAACTGAATCACAGAAAGAAATTGACTAGAGCTAGACAAGTGTGAAGTCAGTCACTTAAAAGCTGAACATTGACGTGAAGTTAGCGGAGGAACTGGGCCGGACTAGTTACGGAATAAAATTTTGGCCAGTTAAAAAAATATATATTTTCGTAGAAATCAATCACTTTGTGGATTGAAATATTTAATGAAAATTGAATAATAACTTTGTATAATTTTATTTTTTATGACCGACCGGTTTCGCTTAGCCTATGCATCATCAGGGTACAAAAAAATACATAGTGTGTCGTTATATATAGTGAATATAATTATGTACAGTCATATTATTAATAATCAATTACATTCGTCCAGTAGTCCAATATAAGGTATTTTTCCCATAAACTCATAAAATTTCTCATTATTATTTTATCACGTTCTCAGTTTAGGTATTGCCTCTTTCATTTCATATTATCTGTCTCTTTCTCTCTGTTCCTTTGTTATAATTTAAATGTTATTCTTTTGTTTTCTTACTGTTCTCTTTTATATTTTATTTTGTGTTCTCCCTCTGTGTGTACTCGTATACTCATCCATACAGAGGGAGAACACAATATAATATAAAAAAGAACAGTAAGAAAAGAAAAGAACAACATTTAAATTATAACAACAACGTTGTTGAACCACACAAATGAGCTCGTCAAGGAACAAGCAAACTCCGATGGATTTCAGCAAAAAATAAGATGACCTCTCATAACCCTGACTTTATAAACTTTAAAATTGAGTTAACTCCAAAACAAGTTTTTGTAGGTTAACAACTTGTGTCAGCAACCGGCCAAGCTTGGACTAAGAATATATATATGTAGAGAGAGCTAAATATTTTTACCCAACCTGTACAAACTTGCGATAAATCACTTTCTCCGGGGTTTTACGTCGTATTACACGAGAGAGAAAGAGACAAGAAAATTCGTCCCATAATATTGCAACACAAGTATGTAAGAATGTTCTCCGTCCGCGCTAACTTCACATCACCGAGTCGCATAACTTACGTCGACGGATTTTGAGGTTATTTCTTATATTTGTGTTGATTAAAACTTGCAGTGGTTATATAAATAATTCAAACATGATAGTGATATGTGCTATGCGTGAATGTTCAAATAAGACCAAACAGAGATTATAAAACATCGTTTTTGAGAGGTATTTCAACGGTTTTCAATATTTTTGACCGAACTTTAGAATTCTCACATTTTTAATGATATAAAGACATAAAGTCAACAAAAAGCTTCCATCATTATTTAGGCAAACTTTCTGTTATTGGGGTTTGTGATATTTTGACTTTATACACCATTAAAATGGTGTATAAAGTGATATTGTTTTGTTTAATGTGTTCAAATACGTTTATTAAAAATGTTAGAATTCCATGTAGGCGGTAACTAATAGGCTATCCAACATCCTTTAATACATTATTGTATCTTTATATCGAGTCAGTATAAAGTCAACAGTACTGACTATACTGTTTCGCAAAGGTACCCCTCCATCTGATAGTATTAATACGCTAAGCCGTCTTCTGTGCCCGTCTTCGTTAGCGCTAATGTCTGCAAAAACAATACTGGTAATTATAGCTCACATGTAAAAAAGTTTGAAATTTTATTCCGATTACGCAACTTCACGATTTACTCACCATGTCCCTTTTGACGCTCTTAAGCGTCTAGAGCCAGTGTGACTATGGCATCCCCAATCGGGGTATCTTGTGAGGTTGAAGTTTGTGGGGAGGGGAAGGAGATGGGGAAGAGAAAGGTTGGTAAGTACCTGGCTATTCAGATCTGGTCACCAAACACGGCTAAAGCCATTTCAAGCGACGTTTCGATTCGGAACGGTGGTCTTTCACCAGGGTGATACTTGGAGTATCTACCACAGAAAAGAAGAAGATTAGTACCTACACAGTTGGCCACTTTGAAAATTTTTTTTTGGTTCAATTCTTCACAATATTTCAATGGAACAAGATCAGCTATAATGTTTTTAGTGTAGATTTATATTTTTAATTAATATACTTTTTGTATTTTGTATGATTTTTTCCGCGTGTAATGACCTTTCCTCAGAGTAATAACATACAAGAGAGAGCGCTGCTGTAGTCAGTTCTGATTTCGTATCTAGGACTAGGACTAGGGTATTTATACATCCATTCATAGCACATGTCGACATAATGTTTTTGTTTATTCGTATAACCACTTTTTCGCAGTACTGTTATAAACAAAAATATAGCATACAACCTAAAAAACCGTTGACTTATGTCCATTTATGTCGCATATCAAAACGTGTGGGCGGAGTCAACGGAGACGCGGGGCACGAAGAACATCCTTACAATACTTTAAAGCGGTGTGATTATTTGGGAAATTTTGCTATCTCTTTCTATCTCGTGGTGTACGAAAGTGATTTATCCCAAATTTGTATAGGTTGGGTAAAAAGAATTAGCTCTCTTTCCATATATTGTTATTCCAAGCACATTTCATTCACAAGTGCACTGGGTTTATGGGAAATACAGGATGTTTCATGACCATTGATCACGCTCTTCGAGGAACAAAGATTACGCTACTAGTATCTCATTAATTTCTTAGTATCAAAGTAATAATTGAAATAAATTGTAAATGGACATTTCTTTGAAATCCCAGCTTAATTGACCCTCCAGATATTATAAATTATCTGTGAAAAAATATACAGGTACCGATTAGATTTCTGATTAAATAACTGTAAACCTCAGAGTAACAATATAAAGAGACCATACTAATTTGTGACAAATCGTTGACAAACTCGCAAAATATAGCTCTCTCTTTATGCTCGGTTCTATACGCATATGAGAAAAAGAGACAAACAATTGTTGAAACCAATACACGATTTGGGGCGGGCTAAATACTATGTCCGCGATATTTGATCTGTACGCACTTCATTCACGTTTGGAGTGTCAGGCGAACGGACTGTCAAAAGTGCGTAAATAGTTAAAAACTTGAGTTATTTTTTGTCCGATATCTAGCAAAACATCATGGCCATATGTGCTATACTTGGTTGCTTCAATCGAAGTACAAAAGGACCAAAAACAAACAGTTTTCACACGTATGTACCATAAAAATCGTCTTTTTTAGTTAGATCTCAAATATTTAACATTCTAACCTACAAAACAACTAGTAACTTACACCAATATGTAATTAATCTTTGGACTATTCGTTCCAATATAATAAACTTCCGTTTGAAATGAGTTTTAATGGATTCGTAATATGTTTAACTTAAAAATATTTACGAGAATGTCAAAAAAATTTTCAAGAACGGGGAATTCCCCTTTTGTACGGCTTCTAAAAGTATCCCGGTCTCTTTCTTTCTCATGATACTAACGCAAAATTGTTCGCGAACAGATAAAGACGGAATAATGTTTATCTTTACGGTTTTCTTCGCATCCGATTGGCTGGAAGCATATACGTCATACCTCCCTTGGTCAATCCTTGGTCAAAAAGTGCGGACAAAATTTCGCAATGTTAGGTCTCTACGTTACTCTAAGCTGTAAACAATATTTCCCATGCATATCTAGTAAATGTTTTAACAAAAACAATATAAGTGAAATGCAATTTGCTAAAATATCTGATAAAGGAAAAAGGTTTAGATTCCTAAATGATAATAATGTAACATTACATATTTACAAATGTAAAGTAATTTGTAAATGGATACGACAGGTAAACGATTATGCAAACCAATTTGAGGTTAATTAGATCAATAATTTGACGATTATCAAAAATAAAACGATTATTATTATTTTGACGATTATCAATATTATGACGATCATCAAAAATAAAACGATTATCAATAATTTGAGAATTATAAATTATTTAACGATCAATATATTGATGATTTTCAAAAATTTGACGATTGTCAATATTTTTACGATTATCAATAATGTGACGATAGTCAATAATTTGACGATTATCGATATTTTGACGAGAAAAATGTGAGGATTAACAATAGTTTGACGATTATCAATAATTATAAAAATCAAACGATTGTTAATATTTTAACGATTATCAATATTTTGACGATTATCAATAATGTGAGGATTTATAATAATTTGACGATCAAAAATATTTTTAAGATTATCAATAATTAATAATTTGAAGATTATCAATATTTTGATTAAAAAGATGTGAGTATTAACAATAATTTGACGATTATAAAAATCAAACTATCATTAAAATTTTGACGATTATCGATATTTTGACGATTATAATAATGTCAGGATTACCAATAATTTACGATAAAAAATATTTTTACGATTATCAATAATGTGACGATAATTAATAATTTAACGATTACCAATATTTTAACCAAAACAATGTGAAGATTAACAATAATTTGACGAATATCAACAATTTGACGATTATCAATATTTTGACGATTATCAATAATTTTACGAATATAAAAATAAAACGATTATTAAAATTTTGACGATTATCAATAATGTGAGGATTACCAATAATTTGATGATAAAAATAATTTTACGAATATAAAAATAAAACGATTATTAAAATTTTGACGATTATCAATAATGTGAGGATTACCAATAATTTGATGATAAAAATAATTTTACGATTACCAATAATGTGACGATAGTCAATATTTTAACGATTATCAATAATGTGAGCATTACCTATAATGTAACGATTATCAATTATTTTGAAGATTATTAATAATTTTATGACTATCAATATTTAAAAAATAATCAATAATTTAACGATTACCAACATATTGGTTAAGTTATTAGAGAAACGCGTACTTAAGGTGAAATATCACAAAATGACGCTGTATATAGATTATAGATGCATTTTTATCATTCAACCAACTGAATAATTTTATTACATAAAATCCTATAGAAAATCGGCAATTACAATAGCCCCAAAGATTCAAAAACGACAGCTACGATTAATTTCGATTGTTGAATTCATCACTAATAAAAATGTTCTGACCCCTTGAAGTAAATGGAGAGATACCTTTGTGAAACAGTGTAGTCAGGATTGTTGACTTTATAATGACTCGATAGAAAGAGACAAAGATATATTAAAGGATTTTGAATACCGCCCACATGGAATTCAGACATTTTCAATAAACATATTATTTGAATAAATTAAACAAAACAATATCAATACACCATTAAAATTGTTTATTAATTCAAAATAACACACAAACACTACAACAACAGGTTTGCCTGAATAATGATTTGAAAGTTTTTTGTTGATTTTATGTCTTTATATCATTAAAAATGTGAAAATTCTAAAGTTCGGTAAAAAATATTTGAAAACTGTTGAAATACCTCTGAAAAGTGATGTTTTAATAATATTTGTTTGGTCTTATTTGAACATTCACGCATATCACATATCACCATCATATTTGATTTATTTGTATAACCACTGCAAGTATTTTAATCAACAAAAATATAGAAAATAACCTCAAAATTTGGTGACGTAAGATATGCGGCTCGATGATGTGAAGTTAGCGCAGACGGAGAACATCCTAACATACTTAGAAGTGCCGCGATATTATGCGACGACTTTTCTTGTCTCTTTCTCTCTCGTGGTATACGACGTAAAAACCCGGAGAAAGTGATTTATCGCAAATTTGTATAGGTTGGGTAAAAATATTAAATATACTTCCTTATATCGTTACTCCAAGTGTGACCCCCTGTATAAAAACGCTTTGGTGTGTTGAACAACATTCAAAATTTGAAGATATATTGGTGTCAGATACACTAATATTTATATACAATTTTAAAGCCTTCATGGTGTAGCAGTAAACGCACTGATGATGGATACTGAAGATACGAGTTTGATTACCATTGGATACAGATAATATATAATGTTGAAGTTCAAATCAAACAATTCCACGATTTGCATGAACCATTGAAATAGACCCCTCTAGATTAGCTCTCTTTTATAATTTTATATACAGGGTGTATTATGTAATTTTATATGACGTTACATATATAGACACGTTATAGCCTTAGAATATTAACACAAAATGTGGCAATCAAAACACACACGTTACCAGTAAATTCATCATTCAAATATCGGTCATGTATGACAAAGATAGACATTCATAGAATATATGTGCATGAACGAAACAGATCCGAAGTTCGGACCGCGTTCCATACTTGCTTGAAACGACCTGAAGCGACGCGCGACCGTTTAGTACTAAATCGGCTTAAACACCGATCACACCAACAAGCGTGATTATTGCTTGCCACTTTGAGAGCGCTACAACGTGTCTATATATATGTAACGTCATTGCAGGGTGTCCCAAAAGTCGACGGTATCTATTATTGAAGGTAAATTCACTTGAAGGAACAATATATGGAGGGATAGCTAATTTGTTTTACCCAACCCATCCGAAATTGTAATAAATCACTGTTTCTGTGTTTTTACATCGTACACCATGAGAGAGAAAGAGACAACAAATTTCTTGGACGACTTCTATATACTGTCGTAATGTTCTTAAGCTGGTTATTTTCGCTGGTTAACGGCAGGACTCCGCCCACATTTTTTATTTTGCCACTAAACTTGACACAACTAAACGGTTTTTTAGGTTAGATGCTATATTTTTGTTGATAAAAATACTGTGAAAAAGTGGCTATACGAATACACAAAAACATTATGTCGATATGTGATATGAATGGATGTATAAATACCGTAGCCTTAGTCTTAGCCACGCCCATTTGCGCCGAGTCATGTTAAAATCATCAAAAACAAGTCCAAAACTGACTTCACTGGCTTTGGCTTGGGCCACCTCTTGTATACTCTAAGTAAATTCATGACAGACCAGAATATCAAAATATGACTTTAGTAAAAGTCGTTTTCGAGATATTTTGAACTTTCAAAATGAGCTCTTTTTGCAGTAAAATAGCAATATCTTTTTTTTATAATGTAAAACATGGCAAATTTTATACCATTTTGAAAACTACACTAAATATGTGTTTGTTTAAAATAACTTGCCAGGTTAGCGTGGTACAATTTTTTTACCGTACGAGGAGTCGAAGTTAGCTTATTAAAAAAAAATACTCATGATTTTTTTTTACAAAGGTATATGGACTGGTAGTTTAATTTTGGACTTTTATCAATAGCAGGGCTATTCAAGTTATCGTAATAAAAATTATAATCTTAGAATATGAAATTTTGAAGCTGTGGCACTCGAAAAACTCATCCAAGGTGTTTATTTTCACGAAATTCATAAAAGTGCCAATATCTCGAAAACGAACGATTTTTTATAAAGTCATATTTTGATATTCTGGTCTGTCATGAGTTGGCCTTTCAGGTCTCTATTGGAAAACGTTGACTTTTGAAACATTCTGTATAAAAACCAAGTGAGAGTTTCGAGATAGAAATGGAGGAAGGTAAGAGGGAGGTTGGAAAGTTCTTGGTTATACAGAACAAGTTATTAAATATAGTTACAGCCAGTATTTAAAAAGTTGGAACTATGGCATCCCCAACTTGGAGTATAGGAGAGGGGGAAGATTTGGATGTGTCTGGCTATTCAGATCCAGTAACAAAACATAGATAAAGCCAATAATAAATTTCTTGCCAAATATTTATTGCTGCCAGGGAATTAAGGCAACCCTAATTGGGTTATGTTGTGAAGTAAAAGGTAGTAGGGAGGGAAAGGAGATGGGGAAGAGGACGGTTGTGAAATACTTGGCTATTCAGATCCGCTTACCGAACACGGCTAAATCCATTTCAAGCGATGTTTCAATATTGTGTTATTTAAACCAGGGCGATACTGAGAGTATCTAGCAGTATTGAAAGAGATCTAAAATATTAACTGTTAATATTTGATTTAAATTATATGTAAAGTAACTTACGCGCATTAATTAAAAAATATCTTAATGTTTTCTCACTGTTCTCTTATTTTATATTGTGTTCTCCCTCTGTATGATAATATAACTGCAAACTTTGTATCTTTTGTTTAGTTTAATTTTGCACCCTGATGATGCTTAGGCTAAGCGAAACCGGTCGGTCATAAAAATTAAAATAACATCCGTGGTCTTATACAAAGCTCTTGTTTCATTTCATCAAAAAAATATTTACACACATCGGGCTTCGAACCGCCAACCTCTGAGTTGGGGCCAAGGAGCTTAATGCTCAACCACGAAGGTCGTCTAACGCAGCATCGTATACGTCACGGCTGTCACTAGAACAATCTTGGTGTGGCATATGCCTCTCTACCGAATTTTGCCACGGTGGTAAGAATGTATTGATTTTAGAAGGATTGTATCGATGTCAAGTGATTTATTCTAGATTATTTGACTGACTGATCATATAACAATGACGGAGAGATAAGTCGTTCGGTCTTCGATGCAAAAGGTAACATCATTAATAATGATATATGATGACTTGTTCAAAACTAAATTCAATCAATGAACATAACATAAATGTATTCAATAAACAATATCGTCGCCGGAAGTTTATACCAGAACACTTAAAAAATGTTTTTTATTTTACAATAAAGTCATAAGTCTTCAATACCCTTGTTGGATTTTGAACGAAAAAGTTAACTCGGGTAACTCAATGCTCTCACTAAGTTACCTGAAGCGACAAAAAGCTAAAAAAAAGTCCCAAACTTGTGTCGCTTGAGTTAAGCCTTCTCCCAAATGGTAAATATATTTTAGATGGCTGAAGGGCCACAAAAGTCTTCAGAATCAAACAGTCCGCAGTAGTGCCGCAAATATAGTTTATATTATTTTATGTACATTAAATGTGAAATAAGACATGTCGATTAAATTAAATTTATTTTCCCAGGCTGAAATTTGATCCCGCGACCTCTGGATTTGAGTCGATCGTCTTAACCACTTGACCACGAAGGCTGTTCATAAGCTTATACAGGTACCACAGCCAGAGTTGAACTAAACACAGTACTAGTACTGGGCGTTACCTATATTTAGAAAAAACCCCAACGCCGTTATCGTTGGTGATTGTTAACTGTTAAAAATAACCGTTGAAAATAACGCCGACGTTGACTATTTTTTGGTAGACTATCAATATAATACTATATTTTCTAAATTACATATAAATACACAAAGCGCCCTTGAGGTGATTTTCCCACGAAACCGGCGCTAGAAAGTTATACATTTACTATTATTATTAAGTCTAGATGTTGAATTATATGCACTAGTATTGCAAATGCAATAGTAAAAATAGTAAAAAAGTCAAATAATATATTGCGTCGTATTGTCTACTAAAACTTAATTTATTTGCTTACTCGGTATTTGCACTTTGGTCGTGAAACAAAACATAAACATTAGACAATTACACCCTTAGAGTATACAAGAGGTAGCCCAAGCCAAAGCCAGTGAAGTCAGTTTTGGACTTGTTTTTGATGATTTTAACATGACTCGGCGCAAATGGGCGTGGCTAATACTAAGGCTACGGTATTTATACATCCATTCATATCACATATCGACATAATGTTTTTGTGTATTCGTATAGCCACTTTTTCACAGTATTTTTATCAACAAAAATATAGCATCTAACCTAAAAAACCGTTTAGTTGTGTCAAGTTTAGTGGCAAAATAAAAAATGTGGGCGGAGTCCCGCAGTTAACCAGCGAAAATAACCAGCTTAAGAACATTACGACAGTATATAGAAGCCGTCCAAGAAATTTGTTGTCTCTTTCTCTCTCATGGTGTACGATGTAAAAACACGGAAACAGTGATTTATTACAATTTCGGATGGGTTGGGTAAAACAAATTAGCTATCCCTCCATATATTGTTCCTTCATGATTACACCATTAATCGTATTCTTCAACTCACAAAAATACATCGAATGTACGCGCGACAAGTAAAAACGCGCCAAACTAAACGAGTAGCAGATTGACACAAAACCAACTAGCAAAAATAATGAATAACGAGTCTATCGGTTATATTAAAAATAATCCCCTGTTGAAAAATAACAGTTCATTGAAAAAATTGGGAGATATTTCATAGTTATAACGTAATATATTAGT
This sequence comes from Drusus annulatus, assembly GCA_022651775.1. Lineage (NCBI taxonomy): Eukaryota > Metazoa > Arthropoda > Insecta > Trichoptera > Limnephilidae > Drusus > Drusus annulatus. The sequence goes on from JAGWCC010000611.1 coordinate 241,718, forward strand.
TTACTTGTCGTTATTTTCGTCGCTTGATTCTAGGCGCTACGTATCGGCCGTTTCGGATAGGAAAATAGACAAAGACGTCTAGTAAGAAGAAATGTAACCAAAAGATTATTCCAAACTACGCAAAATATTGTGCACGAAGTACAGACTATTTACATCTTTTTTAAAGACTAAAATAATGGGTACATGACAATACGATGCGTCGTTATAATATATCTAGCTGTTGGATATTTTGGTGACATTCGGAGAATTATTTAACATAACAGTTACATTTTAGGTGCCGTCGTTATTTTATCTAGCCATTATTTTATTCGCTTGACTCTTGGAGCTACGTATCGCGCGTTTCGGATAGGATATTCCACGAAAACGTCTAGTAAGAAAGTATAAAAAGATACGCAAAATGTCGTTTACGATGCTTTAACTCTTACACCTTTTTGTTTACTTGGCGCTAACGCTAATACAATAGCTAGTGTGGAGATTTTATTGCGTCGAATAATATTCGTATGCAGGTACTGATATTTTCAATAATAATATCTAACTGTTGGCTCAAATTTTCGTCAATAGCGTTAGACGTTGGCGGCATCTAGCTGTTATTTCTAACAGCTAGATATATTTTGATACAGTACTACACAGTACCCACACAGATGCATTGTTTGCATAGAGCATGTTTCAAATTGTTATTCCGACTAAATAAAAGAAAATTCCAGTGAAATTGGAAAATATTCATTTTCAATATAATAAAAACAACACGCTGGAAAAGATTTCGAATACTGTATTTTCAAACGTTTACACTTGTTGTCCCTTTCTTGTTAAAAACAATAAGCAGACTTAAACGACTGTTTCTCAGTGACGTTTGGCAAAGAAAGTTTATAATACACAAAATTCCCCAAATATAACAAGCTTTAAGGGAGATTATTTCCCTTAAGGCCTCCTGTGTGGAGTGAATGTAAAATATATATATGCAGCAATAACCACAATCCAAAGTTTGTGTAGTTTGTATCAACTTTGTTTTTTTTTTTAGTTTTTGTATTTTTATTTAGATACATGCACACTAAAAAAAAACATATAATTAAAAAAAAAAATTAAAAAAACAATTTTTTCACACTACTAGTAAGAAAAAAATTTATACATTTCATAATGGTAGAACGAAGCACACAGAACGTAGAACGGTTACTATACACGTATATATAAGTAGATATAAATTGAAATCTTAGTATGTATAAAAATCATAGGTTTTTCTTTACATATTCAGCATAAATCCTTAATACTTTGATTGAGTAATCTATACAACCGGTCTTTTGGAAGATGCTAAAATAAATTTTCAACCTAAAATATGGCCATGTAACAATACCATTCGACCACAAGCCACTGCAGTAAGGCCGATGATAGATAACATTATATAAATACACATATGCCCATAGTACTAATCTGAGGAAAAAAATGGACATGTTGCCTTGACTCATGTTTATTATTAGAGCTTGATAATGAATTGTTTTATAGCCATTACGTTATAAACAAATTGTTAAGTCATTATGTTATAAACAATTGAAATCACTTACAGTTTAGGAGTATCTCCTTCCTCCATTCTACGGAAGAAATCTGAAAATAAATGGACAATTTATTAAACAATGCCATATTCCTGAAAGATAAAAACACTGCAGACGAAAATTTTACTATGTTTAAGGTCAAACAAACAAAAAAGACAGATTACAAACAATTTTTTTCCCAATTGTATAAAACGGAAGCGTTTAAAATATATCAGACGAAGTTCGCAGTAAAAATATTTTAATTAAAGACATTTATTTTAGCTACAAAGTTCTGCCTTCTTTTCTCAATCTTGTCAAAATCTTCGTTATTTTCGAACAATTTTTGTATTTGAATGAATAACCAAGGGTTATGCATCACTGTCCTAGATCAACGAATTGACATGTAGAGCAGATGAACAGAGAAAGGAGTGTTAGGAGAATATATGTCGCCGGAAAGGCAAAATGACTGAAGCGCCATTTTGGGAAGTTTACACCAGGGCACTTCAAAGTTTGTTTTGTATTACGTAAAAATATATATTTTGTATACGTAGTCTTCACAGTACCTGGTTGGAATTAAAAAAAAAACAATTGACTCAATGCTCTCACTGAGTTACCTGAAGCGACAAAAAGCTAAAAAAAGTCCCATGCTTGTGTCGCTTGATTCAAGCCTTCTCCCAAATGGTAAACATATTTTAGATGGCTGAAGGGCCACAAAAGTCTTCAGAATCAAACAGTCAGAGCATTCGATCCAGAAAAAAAACCTGATAAAACCAGCATGTTTGACTAATTTTTTTACCAAAGTGTCGCTTGAGCCCTTTTCGATGACACAAGTGAATGAAAGAAGAAGTTCGAACACCCCAGAAAGACAATGCTCAATCATTCAATGCGCACAAAGTAAATCTAATACATAATTGATATTTGGTCACGTAAAGAATCAGAATGACAGAGGAGCATATATAATACAGTATATGAATGTGGATGAAGCCAGGTGCGTGTGTCAAGACGGAGCTGTGTCGTTGTGTGGCATCCCATTCTATCTGCCTACCCTGTGGCGAAATCACACGATGGTTAGATATTAATTTTGTCGGCAATTGAATCACTAATCTTCTAACTCAAAGCAAAGTATACATGCCATCAAACTACAGAGGCTGTCTGTAATGCGTCGTAAAATTAATTAACATCCAATCAAAATGACAACAGAAATTACTCTTAACATAACACTGTTTATAATTCAAACAAATGCAAGTGAATAAAGTTACACGGCAATTCATCTCTGTTTTCACAGGTGTTCAAAGCAACGTGAATCATTACAAATCATGCAGATGTTATTCTATGATTCTCAATCAACGTTGCCTGTATCAGATATGGATGATATGCTTAGATGGTTTCTTAGATATTATCCTTTCGCTCCTTTTTCTGTCTAACTGCTCTACACGTCTAAACCATCTAAGCGTCCCTTTCTTAATCTGCTCATTACGCTTACGCCATACAAATAAATCATTCTCACGAGAAATAAATGCTGTGTAAAGATATGCGGTTTATTATTTTGAGTTAAAAGGGAAATACTGCATTAGTAATATTATTTTTATCTGAGCATTGTGAAGATGATTACCTATTTAGATTAATTATCGTTAAAAATAATCTTGACCATAGCTCATAATCAACATTCGTGCATTTTTGTAGCCTATGGAAATAATGAAATCATTTAGCACAATGTTTACCTAATGTGTCACAAAATATGGCTGTGATTCTTTCAATAACAATGCGAAGGAATATCCATATTGTTTTAAATTTGAGAAGGTTGGAAGTCCGATTCAACAGTGTAAAAGTCACGTACCACTCTCAATTGTATCACAAAAGAAATAAATACAGCCGCGAGACTCATTACGCACACTGTCACAAAGAACTTCCACAGTCTACACTTTATTTACCACGGATAATAAGGTTAGATTACAAACTTTGAATTCGATTACTAAACTGAGACGAATTTTGACAAAAAGTAGAATGAAAGCGAGAAAAATAAGAGTTGAGGTATGCACAATTTATACTCACGTTATAATTTGTTGAACTTCGCTTTAATTTTGTTGAAATTTGTTAACCCGAAACATAACTGATCTGATAATAAATGATTTGGACTGGTTTGATTTCTACTACCATCTGTCAAAAAGTCTAGTGTTGCCATGCGCCGTAAAAGGAGGAATGTTTTTGTGATATTTACGTTATCAGTTGAATACGAATTGGGTTATTGATAATGGTTAGGTCTCGGAGTGGTTAAGTGGTCAAAAGAGATAGTTCACGGGTTTACTGAACCTTTGGTAAAGCGTGCAATTCCACACCAAATAGGTATTTTCCATGAAATTACGACTGTTAATTTTTTTATTTTTTATCTTGTTGAAATATAAAACATGGGTTTGGTCCATGTCTATCTCACTAAGGAATTCCTGTGTCGAGATAAATGCACCTACATTACATTAAAATAAGATTAAATCAATATGAAAGTATTTTCTCACCTACCATTGATCATTGTAGAGATGTATTTGCTTCACGGTGGGCAAAATAAGTGTCACCAAAAAAAATTACTAGTCAAATGTATTTTTTAAAATAAATTATGGCTTAAGTTTTTTTTGTTATTAAAATTAGTCAAACGTTAAAGCTTCAGATTTATGATTTTACCAGAAAAATGTATATAGAATCACGTTAAAACTTTTTTAATCAGACGATTTTTTTTAAGGTTGGTCAATTTAAAAAATCATTTGCGGAAAAAACGTTAAGTCGGAAAACGTATTGTTTAAGTGGTCAATTTTAAAAACTGCATTTTGATTCAGCTTTTTTACGAAGAAATGATAATAAATCAGCCAATAATTTAATTCAACAAGTTGGCGGTCAAAGTTATAATACACAAATGTTATTTTCCTTTAAAAAGTCCGGAAAATATTTTGTATTGCTAGCCACACCGGGTAAACGTCAAAAATACTACAGTATTATTTTGTAGTTTTGTACTCATTGTGGGCGTAATTCAGTCTGACGTAATTTTCTGTTTAGGAAATAGAGTAAAAGCATCACACCCCGTCACCTGGTAAATATTATTTCAAAATGACGACCCCACGGCCTAAATCCCCCAAAACTCCGACTTCTGCAAAGAAAGACGATAAAGAGGAGTCGTTCTGGGATAAAATTGGCACTCTGGGCAGGAAAAAACGTATAAAGGAAGGTAAGACAAAAAACATATTTTGTTTTATGTCATATTGTAATAGCTTTGAGGTACTGTTAACGCCGCTTGTTGTATATGGGTATTACAGAAATTACTTCACAAAATAATGCAGTTAAATTTACATCTGTTAGCCAGGTAACATAACATTGCCTTTTACGGATATTTGTAGCCTAACCTAACATTCATTCATAGATTGAGCTCCCACACATTTCGCTATATTCTGAACACAATACGTATGATAACATATGAAAATATTTATCGGTACTATTTAGTAAAGTGTATTCTAAATTTCATTGTTGATAAATTGAAAGGAAAAATAAAAACTGTTTTCTCAAGTATGAAGGTACTTATATAATGAAATTGAACCAGGCTTAACATTTCTACTTTAGAAAAACGTAGGAGAGACTTTGATCTTATTTGCATTAAAAAAATATCAATTATACTATCGACTTAATATCTTTGTTGCAACTCTCAGTTCAACATCCCTTCCCGTAGACTCAGAAATAATGAATTGCTTTTCCTCGATCATCACTCTACTAATTATGGGTACCATTCTTCATTGTGCAAAATATCAAGACTAGTCAACTCTAGTCAAGGCCTTGAATTTTTTGGTACAAGTAAACATGATTTTAAACAGTTTTTACGACTTTGATTTTTTATTTTCTACCTAATTTCGCGTTTTATGCAATTATATATTAGTAGTCTGTCAGCAAATAAATGAAGTGTGTAGTGGATAAACAGCAATTTATTAATATTATACTCGTATATTGTTTTTAAAGAAAAACAAACATTCCTGGGTTACGAATAACCTGACAATACTTGAAAAACTCTTACTGCCATCATAATAAGCGGAAGATGTTGCTTGTGCAATGATGGAGGACTCAGCTAGCAGAGAAATTGAACCCACAACGCCCGGGTGGGAATCCAACGCGTTTGTCTACTCAGTTACTAACCGGTCAATGTTAACGTAATATTTTTTTTGTAGTGCAAGAAATCCAGGCGGAAGGAAAATATGCCATAGACTCCCCGGGCAACCCAATGGCCCCAGAGATTCCCCCAGAAGACTATGCTCTCGGTAAGTATAAAGGGAAATTTTATTTAAATAATAACTCAAGTTGAGGTGTTTTAAACTCCATCATATTTGATGACTATCAAATCATCGATCACTGCCATTTACGATTTTCGAACCCACCATAAGACGGGGTCACAATTTGATCGAAAGCTAAAACGGACTGAGAATTTGAAATATCCCAACCTAATGCAGAGTTCACACAAGGACAGTACAGAAGACAGGATAACACTGTCCTGTCCCAAATCCGTGAACAGTCTTGACCGCGCACAACAGGACAATACAACAATTCGAAATGGATACACGACGACTTCCGTTACAAGCGAGTTCGAAGCTATACATATGAACAAAACGGTGGCTATGGTCCTATTGTTCTGTCTGTGCGCGTTCACACACAGACAATATGACCAACCGCGGTGGTGGGTGGAAGTCCTGGCCGTTTATCCCTGGGTCAATGTCTTGGTCCATCGTCTGTCTTTGTGTGAACTAGGCATTAGTCTGAACTCCGCTCGCAATATGTCCCATCTTAATAATATTAAAGTACACATTCGCCTTCCCTTTCCTTATTTGTTGAAACGGCGGCCAAGAACACCCTTGAAAACCTGTAATTCCCATTCCAGGCGACAACGAAGAGCGCTCCATAATCCAGCCCGGCGCGCTCGCCGAACCCCAACTGCAACACCTGATGCAGGTGCTCGTTTCTTGGGTCAACGACGAGTTGGCGACGCAGCGCATCATCGTGCGCGACCTGGAGCAGGACCTGTACGACGGGCAGGTGCTGCAGAAGCTGCTGGAGAAGCTGACGGAGCGGAAGTTGGACGTGCCGGAGGTGACACAGTCCGAGGAGGGGCAGAGGCAGAAGCTGGGGGTGGTGCTGGCCGCTATTACCGGGGTAACTCACCGCTATCTTGTTATGCAGTTAAAAGAAGAAAACTGCGATATGTCAGTCATATTACGAGGAACGATGAATGCAAGATGATCTAATTGATAATCCGCAGGAAGATTGATGAAAGGCACAGCACTTCCACGGCTTTGTAATACGCTTTTGTGATTACCGCACAAGAGTCCCAACTGCTCCAAACCGTCTAGAGACAGTGAGACTATGGCATCCCCAATCGGGGTATTTTGTGAGGGTGGAGGTAGTGGGGAGAAGAATGAGATGGGGAAGAGGAAGGTTGGGAAGTACCTGGGAATTCAGATCTGGTCATAAAACACGGCTAGAGCCATTTCAAGCAACATTTCGATCTGAATGGTGGTCTTTTATCAAGGCGATGCTTAGAGTATTTACCACTCTGGAACGTGCCGCACGCAAATATACTATATATTATTTTTTATATTAATCAAATGACAATAAAAGGACACATCAGCGCCCTTGAGGTGATTTTTCACAAAAACGGCGCTATACAAATTATTCAAATATTATTATTAATCAAATAAAAGTTATTTGCACATGCCGGGTTTGAACCCGCGATCTCTGGATTCGTAGTCAAGCGTCTTACCACGCGACCACGGTGGCCTTCTGGTACGAGTGCACTATCGTTGAGTTGTTCCGGGTTGAAGGCAATAAATATCTTAAATATGTTAAAACTTTGTCTCGTTAGCAAAGACTTGTAGTGAAATTTAGAGCAATGTCATACCGTAAAACATTTATGGTTGCGATTTGGAAATCGCTGCCCTGCGCATTTTCAAAACTAGTGTAGAGTCCACATTTTGGCTTTATTACCGGAAGTCTGTATCCTTTGAGTACTCGGCTTTCCTTTCCAAATCAGGAGATCTGCAAAATGTTACTACCGCTGCAATAATGCCTCTCGCCTCCACCCCAGGAAAACTCATTTCAGAGAACTCATAATTTATTTTTTTATTACTCTTCACAGGCTCTTGGACAACCCCGTTGGACTGTCCAGAAGTGGAGCGTGGACTCCGTCCACTCCAAAGACCTGGTGTCCATCCTGCACCTGCTGGTGGCCCTCGTCCGCCACTTCCGGGCGCCTGTCCGGCTGCCGGAAAACGTCAACGTGTCCGTGGTGGTGGTGAAGAAGGACGCGCCCAACCAGCTGTCGCACAGGATCGTCCAGGAAAACATCACGTCCACGTACGACGAGCTGGGAATGCGCTGCGAACGGGACGCCTTCGACCAACTATTTGACAACGCTCCGGAAAAACTGCAGCTCGTGAAGAAGTCTCTCGTCACTTTTGTCAACAAGCATCTGTGCAAGCTGAATCTGGAGATAACGGACCTCGATTCGCAGTTTCACGACGGCGTCTATCTCTGTCTCCTGATGGGGCTGTTGGAAGGCTTCTTCGTGCCTTTGAACGAGTTCTTCTTGACGCCGCAAGACATACCGCAGAAGGTGCACAACGTAACGCTGGCGTTCATGTTGATGGAGGACGTGGGATTGGCTAGACCCAAGGCAAGACCAGAAGGTAATTTTACATTTGTACTTTGTTTATTATGACCGTATTTTACACTGAAGCGATTAAGCGACAGAAGTGTTTTGTGGGCACGTTCATTTTTCTATTTTGAATAGTGAATACCGCACAAGATTCTCAACTGCCACCAACCTTCTGGAGCCAGTGGGTCTATGAAATCTCCAATCGGGGTAATGTTGTGAGAGGAAGGTTGGGAATACCTAGTTATTCAGATCTGGTCACCAAACACGGCTGAATTCGTTTCATGCAACACATCGATTCTGAATGGTGGTCGTTCATCAGGGCGATACGAGTACATATCTACCACTCTGGAGCGTGCCGCAAATATGGTCGATTGGTTTAAAAGAATAAATTTCTAATAAATATATTTTTTAATTTCAGACATTGTCAACCTGGACTTGAAGTCCACTCTCCGAGTTCTCTACAACCTCTTCACCAAATACAGGAACATCTGAACCTGGAATTAGAGGGAACACGTTTGTGCCATATGTCTTTATTTTCTCTCGTATTTTTCGATGAATCTATTTTATACAAATTGAATGAATGTTTCTCGCATTGAAACCACTTCCAGAAGGAGTAGGCAGAGGAAATCAAAGCGAAGCTTGCCTGTTTCACTGAATTCATTACAATCTCATCTCTTGTAATATTATACATATAATTTAATTTATTTTTGTGTGTTTGTTTTTATTTTATTTGTTTAACATATCTTTAACAACGTTCTAAATTAAATTTACCACAGTGAATGCTATATTATGACTTTGAATGTGATTTTTCTTACCATACTGTGGAAGAAATGAAAAATCATTTCAATTATAGACCTTTACAATTTTTATAAAATGTAGCATAGCAAATCCAGTTTAAAACAGACATAATATTTCTTAAATATCTCCAAAATAAATTGAAAAAATATATATTCTATTGCCTTACAAAGAAAAAAAAAAAACGTGTCTTACAAAAAAAAATATATGCATTTTTTTATGAATCAAATATTAGTAATTTTATTTTTATTTAATAGTTTTAATATTGATTTTTATTTATCTAGAATTAAATACTTAATGTGCCTTAAAGAGTAACTACTGTTAACATGTTTTGTAAAAATAAATATTTTGATATGTTTTATGACCTAACCAAATAAATTAACATTTTACTAAAGTCAAAGTACTTTTATTTGTTAACTGAAGGTAGACTATGCAAAACGGCAAGGAAACGCGGACATTGAACTGAGAACACTGAAGATGGAAGTCTCAGAAATATAGAGGTTCTTTGTCGAATGCCCAAGAATCAGCATCAGATCCACCGTATGTTCAAACTGTGCAAAAAACATGGACGCCATCTCTGAAGGGGCACCGTGAAAATAAAGATCTTATTTAAATTTACCTAAAATATTACTCACATTATGGGATGATTATGTTTTCTACTGCGCTGGCAACATCACTGTGCATTCAACAGCTTTCGAAGATGTATAGAAAAAAGTATTTTATTGAATTATTTTACCAATTGTATAATAGTTATTTGGGCGTAGAGTCTGTTTTTCTATAGTGTGTCGTACGTTAAAATCGATGTGATCCAAAGGTAACGACCAATCAGCAGGCCCGTGCTTTCTTCCCGGCAATCGAAATGCACACTTAATAATACATATTATTATCCCGGTAACTTTGCGTTCATTTGATTTAGGGGGGGGCGCAATCGGTATGTACTGCACAGGGAGCGAGATCTTATATAGAAATATATAATTATTTTTTATATGAATACCGCATAAGAGTCTCAACTGCTCCCAACCGTCTAGAGCCAGTGAGACTATGGCATCCTCAAATAGGGTATGTTGTGAGGCTGAAGGTAGTGGGGAGGGGAAGGAGATTGGGAAGAGGAAGGTTGGGAAGTACCTGGCTATTCAGATCTGGTCACCAAACACGGCTAAAGCCATTTCAAGCAAAGTTTTGATTCTGAAAAGTGGTCTTTCACCAGGGCTATGCTTAGAGTATCTAACACTCTGGAACGTGTCGTAAATATAGTTTTTATTATTTTTATATGAATTAAATGTGTTTTAACACATGTTAATTAAATAAAAGTTATTGACGCTGGCCGGGTTTGAACCCGCGACCTTTGGATTCGTAGTCGAGAGTCTTACCACTCGACCATGAAGGCCGTTAAAATTGAACCAGCTATAAAAAGAAGAATCTCCAGTATCTTCTGATCGAGTATAATTTTTAAGATGCGTATATGTACATTCAAAAATAAAAATAACCTTAGAACGTGTAGATCACAATAATATTTAGCATATTTTTTGTTACGTATCACAGTTTACACAATTTTTTTACGCTACGCGATAATGTACGCACGTTATTCGGTAAGGTTTTTACGAGGAAATGTGACTGTTGTTATTCTTGATGGTCATGTAAACTTTAAACAGTTTTATCTCCGTGGCGCATTGGTTCATCTCATGAATCATGGTTAGGTAACTGCAACAAACAAAAAAAATAAGTAACCACACACAGCTTGACAAAACAATTTAGAAACTTAATAAAGTAGAAATGAATATGAAATTAAAAAGTTTTCTCTGAAATCCTTTCTGAAAAAAATTGTTTCTCATTCGATTCGGTTTTACTCACCCGATGGCCAAGTTCTCTGGTTTATTGTACATTAGCACATGTTCTTTGGGCCAGTTGATGGCCAGGAACTGTTTGGCAGAGGTGGAGGACTTCCACACAGCTGAACAGCCGTGAATCCCCGTATAGAGAATGCCTAGAGGTTCTCTTCCTGCGAAAAATCCCTCTAGAGCCAATCTGGAACACATTAAGTATAATATACAGTTTGACAACAAAATGGGGAAATTTAATAAAGTGGAATAAGATTTTTTCACTATGGCAAGACCAATTTTGGAACAAATTATAGGTTATGTTTGACTATTTGACAGGAAAAACAGAAGAACTTTATGTTTTTTGTTTATTAGTGTGAGTTTCTTCCACAGTTTTTATTTAATTTTTTAAAAGAAAGACAAACATTCCCGGGTTACGAATAACCTGACAATATTTGAAAAACTCCTACCGCCATCATAATAAGCGGTAGATGTTGATTGTGCAATTATGCAGGACTTAGCTAGCAGAGGAATTGAACTCACGACGTCCGGGTGGGAATTCAACGCATTTGTCCACTTAGCTCCTAACCGGTCTAAACATTAACATCTGTGTCTCTAAAGATAAACATTTACATCCCTACGGGGAAACGGCGTGATGGTTAGTTAGTTAGTTTTATATATTTTGTAAAGAAGCTGTAAACCCTTAGATGAATCAAATAATGTAGATACATTACTGATACGATACGCGCCTGGTTGCACTAATCTAAGTAAACGAGGCATATCTTCGAAACACGCTTCACATAGCTATCTCTTCCGCACACACATATTCTTTTAATGGCTATCCTTTTCATACGCGGGTGAAACATTTAGTGGTGCAACATTAGTGGTGTTACATTTTCGTAAGATTTGTATGAATATGACGGGTCTTGTATTTTATGTCTACGTGTAACCCTAAAATTTATAATACATCAATGATGTTATTTAATAAATGCATTGTCCTCACCTCAGTTTCTCTAAAACATCTTCACAGGTGTCCGTGTTTTGAGTGAATATCTCTTCAAATTCAAAATGGACGTGCCTTTTCTCCAGAAGAAAGTCTTTCACCACCTGAAAGTAGGGAAAAATGTTGTATAAGTCATAATATATTTCACTGCAATTCTTTATAATAATAGTTAAGTCACCTGCGTAGGGTGCAGCAACCCCTTCTTGGCCACGAAGTCACAGCCCATCTTCTTCTCCGAGGCGTATCTCAGCTCGGAGCCGATGGAGGCGATATCGTCCAGGGTGGCGCTGCTCCACAGACTGATGTCCAAGATCTGGCGCATGACCACGGCCGCCACGGACCAGCAGACGGAGTTGCGCAGGGCGCCCTGCTTGCACCTGCGATAAATCGGCATTCGGAGCAAGGGTTAGTTATTAGACATACTAAGATACCAAGTGTAACAGTAATATCAGGACTGAGTCATTTAGATACTCGCTTGTAACTTCTTTTTTTTACAATAACTCCACACAGGAGGCCTCGGGGGAAATAATTTCCCTCAGGGCCTATGTCATCTTTGGGGATTCTGTGCGGAGCGTCTTTTTGAGGAAAAGAAGGAGTGAACCTGGGTCTTGAAGAGGCCCATGTCGAAGGAGGGAGGAAACACAGAGACCGGCAAATCATTACATAGCCGAGCTGTTGAATATAAAAACGAGTCGTAAAAGCGACCTGTTCTCGTGTATTGAATGTCAACCGTGTACAAATGTAGGGCGTGCGTTTGGCGAGTTTCCCGACTATGCACCGGTGCCAAAGGGGTCAATGACGCAAGTCACTCGGAGCATCTTTCATTGAAATACCTGTAGAACAAGGACAGCATTCCCACCTGACGTCTGTGCTCCAAAGATTGCATTCCGCTTGTTAAGATAGGAAAATCTATCAAACGGACCGCCCGTTAGTGCACAGAGTCAAGGGTTTTTTTTTCAGGTATTTGTTTGTTTGGTTTTTGTATTTTTATTTAGATGTATACATTTTTTTTTCACACATCTAGTAAGAAAAACATTTATACATTTCACAATAATAGAATAAGCACATAAGGTTCCTATACAGCAAATATAAATTGAAATCTTAGTAATCTTAAGAATCGTAGGTTTTTTTTAACATATTCAGCACAAATCCTACAAAATGTGCCAAGACTTGAGGCTCCTTTTAAGGCATTTGGAATACTATTAAAAAGTTTTTGACCTTTTATAAACACACTGTTTTGAGTACACACAAGTTTCGTTTTCGTAAGCCTAAAATCATGACAACTTCTTGTGGGATAATTGTGAATATTTACATTATATTATATAATATTATTTAGCAGATATTTAGGGAGCATGTTATTTTTAAGCTTGTAAATCATCGTTAAAGTATTATGTACTATATGTTGTTTAGGTGTCATCATATCTAAATTTCGTAACATAATTTTAACTCTAGTAAAAATATTACATTTCAAAATCATCCTCATCCCCCTATTTTGTATAACCTGCAGTGTATTATTTTGGGCTTCGTTACATAAGAATAAAACACTTAACACGTAAATATATTTAACTGCTCTGAATGTAGTTACGAGAAGGCTATAATAGCATACCTCTTATAACCAAAAATACTTATGTTAATTTATTCCATTGTAATATATGTATTTCTAGTTACTTAGTTGTGTTTTTGTGATCTAATTGTTTACTCCATGTTATTTCTGTATCAAAAGGGCGTATTTAATAAAATAAATAAATATCTATATCTCATCGTGCCAATTTAAATATAAACCTCTCGGCTGCTAGGTTCTAGACAGGCCATTAAAATTGTTTACCTGCACAAGAAAGAAGTTCGAAAATTGAAAATGTTTGATAAATTTCACCCGAAATAAGATAAAATTGAGCTTACTTTGAGTAAACAGACATGTCTACAACCCGCTTCTATCAGTTTATCCCTTCAGTGGTATTATTTTTTATTTTTTATAGTGAATACCACGCAAGAGACCCAACTGTTTCCAATTGTCTAGAGCCAATGAGACTATGACACCCCCAATTGGGTTATGTTGTGAGGTTGAACGCAGTGGGGAAAGGAAGGAGATGAGAAAAAGGAAGGTTGGAAAGTACCTTGCTATTCAGATCTGGTCACCAAACACCGCTAAAGTCATTTAAAGCAAGTCTCGATTCTGAATGGTGGTCTTTCACCAGGACGATACTTAGAGTATCTACCACTCCGTTAAAATATGATTCATATTGGTGAAAGTTTATTAGTAGGTCGTCTACCTGCAGCCATTGTCCCCCCCGACGAGGTAGTCCCTGCCGCCGCCCGTGTGCACGTAGGCCGTGACGGCCGCCTCGGCCTTGTGGCAGCCTGCCCCGGCGCTCCCGGCCGTCCCCGGGCGCTCCGGGCAGCGGGGGCTCGCCGCCCGCTCCTCGGGCGTCTTGCGGCGCCAGTGAACCTTCACGCCTGTTATGGTGAACCTGGGAGAGAGTAAAATTATTGAGATATTGTGTTGCCTCTGTTAAACACATACACATGGACATATGGTAGACGAGTAAACAATGATATACCGGGATAGATTACGAATATAACAGGTGTATATTACTCAGATAATTGTGGAAATAGCTGCAAAAGATGACCTTTATGAAGGATTTGTTTTGGATATTTTAAATATCACACAACTTGAATTAATTAAGGCTTCAATGGTCGAGTGGTAAGACGCTCGACTACGAATCCAAAGGTCGCGGGTTCAAACCCGGCGTGCGCAAATAATTTCTGTTTAATTCAAATAAAATAATATATAGTATGTTTGCGGCAGGTTCCAGAGTGGTAGATACTTGTATCGCCCTGGTGAAAGACCACCATTCAGAATCGACACATTGCTTGAAGTGGCTTTAGCCGTGTTTGGTGACCAAATCTGAATAGCCAGGTACTTCCCAACCTTCCTCTTCCCCATCTCTTTCCCCTCCCCCGCTACCTTCAGCCTCACAACATGCCTCAATTGGGGATGCCATAGTCCCACTGGCTCTAGATTGTTGTGCGGTATTCACTATAAAAAAATTAATGAAAAAAAAAAGTGAATGATACGGTCAAACTACCAAAAAATTACCTGAATTATTTTTTACTTCCACCATATTTTTATTTTTATTCTTTGATGTATGACAGGGGCCCTAGCACGAAACATCGATATGGATTTTATCGACAATGTCGGCAATTTAGAATCGTTTTCGAGGTCGACTGCAGATCGCCAATGAACAAACGAGATCTCACGTCGACTAAACATGCTTAATTTAGTCGATGTGAACTGTTGTTTTTTCGTTGGCGGTCTGCAGTCGGGCTCGGAAATGATTCCAAATCACCATCATTGTCAATAAAATTCTATAAATGAAGTCTGGTGTACATTATTAAAATGAGAATACAATTCTATAGTGTGGTCCACATACTATCTAATCTACATAAACAAATTTTTACGTTTCATAAATTTCAAACTACACATTCCAATTCAACACATAAATTACACATTCTTTTTAAACACACTCAAAATACACAACCTAGAAAACAGAAGGAAAATAGCCGACTTAACTTTTCTGTTCAAAATAATTCACTCCGAATTCGACTGTTGTGAACTCCTGCACCTTATCAACTTCAGAGTACCTCAGCGAGCAACTCGGCAAAATATAGTTTTCTGCAACAATAATGTCACTACCAACTACCACATACATGCACCCATTTCTCGCCTACATACACTCGGGAATGAATACACCTCAAATATTGACATCTTTTATATGAATTTGCCAAGACTTTTAAACGAAATATTCACTTATCATTAATGTATTGGAACTATTATTAATTATTATTTTTTGTATTTTTATTTTTTTTGCTATTCATTTCTCAAAACGTTTTACTGTATTATTTAATGTATATCCTTTTTAAACTGTACTCATGCACTTACTTATGTTATATTACTATGTAAAAGCCCATCAGGGCGTTAATAATAAATAAATAATAATAATTTATACGGAGAGAGTCTGCATACTTGGGCCAAACTAAAATGCAACTGCTTTAAAATAATTAAATTAATATGATATTATTTCACTTCATACCTATTTGGCCCAGGCCCCGAGGCCAGTGTATTCGTCACAATAAAATCGGCCAAACTCTTGGAATTTTCGAAGGCCAACAGGGTTGGCTTGCTGTAGCCCATGTGAATCTTCTCCGTGCAGAATCCATGGGGGTCCCACAGGAACAGAATGCACTTGTCAGCCTCGAAAACAAACTCAGACTCGAGGACTTCAGCCAGTCTGTCATCTTCCTCTATGAGTTCTTCCACACCTTGATATAGCAAACAAAAAACATTCAATTTTTAAATAGTACATATATCTTCACTCGGCATGCAACACTGCGAATCTGTGTATTTTTCTAAAAGTGATATTTTAATGCCATTTGATTTGTAATCATTTTCTCTACAGAATGCTGAATATTTGTTAAAATGTACCAAGGATAATACCCTCAGAGCAATAATATACAGGAGGGATAGCTTTGGGAAACAGTGTAGTTAGGATTGTTGATTTTTTCCTGACTCGGGCGGGGCTAGGGTTTTCATGGACACACCTTTTACATCTATTCGTAGCACATGTTGACATAATGTTTTTATTTATTTATATAACCTCAAAAACTGTCGACATATGTCGCATAACAAAATGTAGTGGGCGGAGAAGCCGGTGACGCAAAACATGCTTACATACCTAAAAGTGGTGCGATATTATGTGACAACATTTCATGTTGTTGATTTATCGTAACTTTGTATAGGTTAGGTAAAAATATTTAGCTCTCTCTCCATATATATTCTTACTCCAAGATAATTACGCATTTGTGTCGTATTGAATAGAAAAATAGTATTTAACTCCAATGAATTGACATACTTGGATCACAAGAGTTATGGATATTTAAATATAATATTTAACCAATTTTGACAGTTAAATTTGGATCTACCCACTTTTGAAAATTAACAAACAGGACTTAACTAAATTTGATCCTACCTGTGCTTAGAAATTTCTTCACTCTTAGTCATAGATATAATTAATTCATCTAAACCCTCAGTAGTAAATTTTAAATAAATCGACCTACATTTTCTCCTTCGCTTTAGCTATCTTGGAAGTCTTTATTTGCCTTGAATTCTTTCTAGTTTCATTCCCTTGAACTTCTTCTAAAATGTTTTCTATTATTATGGCACAAAACAATTGTAATTATTGATAAAAACACAAAAATACTGGGAACCAAATAACAGCAAACCTCACTTTTTAGTATGGGGATTGTGAAACAAAGATGGCGGCATAGTGGATCAGGTGACCAAATTCCTGCCCTCTCATTGGTCGAAATGGATACGAACACTTTAAACTAAAATCAGTAGGATTTGACCACTTTTTGAAAGTTATACAAAAGTTTTATCTTGTTTTTTGTTTAAAATAGAACGATTTAACAACTTTTGAAAGCGAATGCATGTAAAATTTTTCAAAGAGATTCAATTTGCATAATAAAATACATTTCTCAGTTTTTTGGATTTCACCACGTTTGATTCTGCCCAAGTTGCCGCCAATGAAATGAATCAATTCAAAATCAAATCAATAATTAGGCATCTGTTTAATATTTCGACAGTAAAATGGTTATTTTAAAGCTCCATAACTCATGATTGAAACGAAGCTGTTAACTGAAGCATTTTAAATTGGTTAACACAGTTTTGGGAATATCTTTTTGGGTAATTTTTTTTTTAATGTTTTTGTTCTACGATGTAGATAGGTGTATATTGTATGAATAGTTAAAATAAACTAACCTTCCATGACATGTTCCATTACAGAAAGGATAGAACCGTGTATTGACAAGATTTCCATTTTAGATTCTTCCTCTTCAAGAATTTCCTCAACCGCCCCAACCTTGCCTTCGTCTTTGGTATCTTCAACTATGACTTTTGGTTCTTCTCCTTCCTCTTCGTCTTCCTCTTCACCATCTTCATCTTCAAATTCGCTTCCTTCATCAGCGCCATAATCGTCCGGAGGTGCGCTGTCGCCGGCTTCCGATTTGATTTCTTCAGACTTTAGTAAAGAAGTTTTAGATTCTACCAGTTTGCTATCGCCGCCTTTGTCTTCAGCCTCACTTCTGTCCCCAGCCGTGTTTTCTTGAGACTCTTCGACGTCCTTTTCAGGTTTTCTTTCTCTTTCTACCTCTACTGGTGCTTCTGGTGGTGGTGGTGGGGGTTCCACTTTGACTTCTCCTTTTCCTCCTTTTCCTCCTTTCTTGCCTTTTTTTTCTTTTTTCTCTTTCTTTGCTGGTTTGCCGGCGCCTTTTTTACCTTTTGCAGGTTTCGCCACTTCTATAGGCTTAAAAACTACCTCGGCCGCTTTGACGACATCGATCATATCTGGGGGGACGTCAAATTCATCGGAATAGAACGCTTCTTGCGATGGTTCTTTCACAACTCTAATGGATTCATTAGACGGCGCTTTTTCTTCTTTTTCTTCCTTCTCTTGCTTAAAACCTTCTCCACCCTCGCCGATCTCATGACCTTCCCCATCCTCGCCCATTGCCTCTTCCCCTCCTTCTTCTTTAATACTCTCTCCTCCTTCTTTCGAACCTTTAGAAGGTAATAAAACCTCTGAAATTTCTCCTTCAATGAGTTTCCTGGCTTCCTCTGCCCTTCGAGCTTTCAAGGCATCCTTTTGCAACTGTTCTTCTATTCGGAATTCTATGAATTTCTTTTCATATCTGTACTTGGCATACTGTTCTCTATCCATCTTCCATATACCAACAATAAATTTCCTTGAAATGAAGATGCCATGATCCCATTCATTCTGAAACAAATCAACAAAAACAGGACACTCAGGGAAACAAATAAAAAATTAAAAAAAAAACAGAAAAATTGCTCCACAATAGGATAATACTACATATTTTTACCTCCCCGAAGAAGCTGATTATTCCATTATTGACGCTGACTACGTCCCCCTCATCATCAGCCCTGATGTCTCCGACTATTATGTCTGTTTTCACTTCAAGGTTTATCTGAAAATGTTATTGTTAGACAGGTTAGACTATGGTAAAGCAGGATGAGATTTGATTCTGTTTATCTATGGTATGTCCTAACCTGTCGAAAAATATGTTTAGGTTAACCATTTATTCTGAAAGAGGTTAACTTACGTTCCCAACAAATAATATTGTCGCTGGAAAGGCAAAAGGGCTTAAGCGACACTTTGGTCAAAAATGAGTTAACTGTGCAGTTTTTATCAGTTTTCTTTTCTACGTTGAATGCTCTGACTCTCGTTTGATTCTCGAGACTTTTGTGGCCCTTCAACCATCTAAAATATATTTATCATTTGGGAGAAGGATTGACTCAAGCAACGGCCTCCATGGTCGAGTGGTAAGACGCTCGACTACGAATCCAAAGGTTGCGGGTTCAAACCGGGCAGGCGCCAATAACCTTCATTTAATTAATGTGTCATAAAATATTTAATTCATGTAAAATAATAAAAAAAGTATATCTGCGGCACGTTCCAGAGTGGTAGATACTTTAAATATCGCCCTGGTGAAAGATCACCAATCAGAATCGAAACGTTGCTTGAAATGGCTTTGGCTGTGTTTGGTGACCAGATCTGAATAGCCAGGTACTTCCCAACCTTCCTCTTCCCAATCTCCTTCCCCTCCCCACTACCTTCAGCCTCACAACATACCTTATTTGGGGATGCCAGTTTCACTGGCTCTAGACAGTTGGGTGCAGTTGAGACTCTTGTGCGGTATTCACATTAAAAAAAAAAACACACACACAAGTTTGGGACTTTTTTAGCTTTTTGTCGCTTCATGTAACTCAGTGAGAGCATTGAGTTACCTGAGGATACTTTTTTTTTTCAAAATCCAACCAGGTACCGAAGACTTATGAATTTTATTGTAAAACAAAAAATGCTTTAAAGTGCTTTGGTGTAAACTTCCCAAAATGGCGCTTCAGCCCTTTTGCCTTTCCGGCGACAATATAATAAAATAAATGTTTGTCTTATGTCAAATGTCATTCATATAGCTGACCTTAAAGTCGGATACAAAGAAGTTGGATGCCACGGTGAAAGGTTTCCTCTTCTCGCACTCGCCGGGAATCTTGGAAAGAAAGAGCTGCTCGCCGTACTCTAAAATGACGTCCAGCATTGCTCCGTCCCAATGGTTGGAGGGTTCAATAGTGTCGGTGACAATGCCAATCACTGAACTTGCGAAATCCTGTCAATGAAGATTAAAAAAGATCACTTTATTCTCCAGCATTACTAAATAATGTAGTGGATTATATAATAATATTTACTAAAATGTTGCGAATTTGTTTATTTATTTAACAAGGATCTCATAAAGTAACTAAGTACTAACCATCACGCCGTTTCCCTGCAAGAGTAGGCAGAGAGGACGGACCGCCATATAACTCTGTCTTGGCACACACTCCTTGCTTCATTTGCATTCATACATACTCTTCTGTTATTCTGACTCTTCACATGACCCGATTCAAGTATTTGATTTACTTGATCGTTCTCGGGCGTCCTCAACTTCTTCTTCCATTCACTTTCGCATCATATATTCTTTTCACACTCCTTTCTTCGTTCATTCGCTCTACATGCCCAAACCATCTAAGCGTCCCTTTCTTGATCCTATTCACTATGCTCACATCAGCCTTGCATTCTTTCCGGATATCCACATTTTTAATAAATACATATATAAATATGGTAGATACATGCATAGTGTAAAAAAAAGAAATTAAACATTTATCTACATCTCACATATAGACAAGGTATTATATATCCAAAGGAGTTATAAAAGTACAAACTGAAGTAGTGTGACGCACTATATACAATATAATAACGCAAATAATGTTAGCAATGAAAAACAAAAAAGATTAGATATAAGAGAGGTTCATTCTTATACACATATTATGAGATAATCATTGAAATGGCAAGTGTAAAAAGGTGTGTAAAAAAACATATATTTTATTTAAGATTATGTAGATCGTTATGTACCTAACGGTCACTCTTGTACGTAAATCAAGAGATAATGACAGAACTCTATATATTTACTAACTGAAGTGTTCATTGCGACAGCCTCGCTATGGGGTGCACTGACAAAATCTCATATACGATACAGACATGTCAAAGCTAATATTATCAACCGGCTTAAAACTGAGATTTCCAAAGCGACGGGTGCCTACTCGGGTATGACGGCCTCCGTGGTCGAGTGGTAAGACGCTCGACTACGAATCCAAAGGTTGCGAGTTCAAACCTAACCTAACCTAACCTATGTGTGTATAGTATATTTGCGGCACATTCCAGAGTGGTAGATACTCCAAGTATCGCCCTGGTGAAAGATCACCATTCATAATCGAAACGTCGCTTGAAATGGCTTTGGCCGTGTTTGGTGACCAGATCTGAATAGCCAGGTATTTCCCAACCTTCCTCCCCCTTATTTCTTTCCCCGTCCCGCTACCTTCAGCCTCACAACATACCCCAATCGGGGATGACATAGTCTCATTGGCTCTAGACAGTTGGGACTCTTGTGCGGTATTTACAATGATGTTGTGAAAAAGGTGTGGCGAGTTCAATACTCTGCTGGTTAAACCCTCCATCATTGCACAAGTAACATGTTCCATTTATAATGACGGAGTTGGGAGGAATTCAAATAGATTTGATCAAGTTATTTGTAACCCAGGAAGGTTTGTATTTCTTTTTAAAACATAATGGATCTTCGACTTGCCAATTCCCTTCTCTCTGGTCCTTTGAGTGTACATCTATCAGTCTCCGTGTCTCCGAGCAGCACCCACATGCCGGGACGGATGACCTTCAGATTCTTTGCCAAGATTGGATTCTCTGGTTCTTTGGTAATAAAAATAAAACAAGCAATGGTACAGAGTACAATGGTGAGTGTTATACGGACACTAAAAGCAATCAAAAATGATTCTGCGAGTCTGGTTTGGCTGTATCAACATGATTACAATCACAATGTGCATGATTCTCTTAACCTAACCTAACCTAACAGCGTTCCTCTTCTTTTTTAAATGTCCCATTTGGCCAATACCACACACGCTTTCTCTATTAAGTTAGGTTAAGTTACACTAAAAGGGGCATTCCCAATCGAAGAGAATGTCGATACAGTCATGTGAAAATGTACATACGAGTACACACTGTATAACAGTCATCTAGGTAGCCAATCATTATAATGTATTTATGACAGATGAAACTTGTTTAAACGATTACTAGTTGCTACAAAAACTGAAGTTGAAAAGAAAGAAATAAACATGTTTGTGGAATATAATACAGTGAAAACTACATGCTCTGACGATGGACACCGAAAGACTTTTTGAATTGTTGTTTAAGAAGGTTGAATAAATGTGAATTCTCAAAAAGGAAACTGCATGACTAGTGACCTTGAAAATCTTATTCAGATTGCATGTACTACATATTCAGCAAATAGAACCTTTAATTTCTCAGCAATAAAATGTGACACAAATGGGCACCACACAAAGAGGCATCCTAATTTGACCTTGTGAAATTAGTGAATTAAGAGTAAGACAGTATACTCGAAATTATGCCATGATTTCAACACTCAAGTGAAACTATGCTGGACACGTGGCACGGCTAACAGATGATCGTTGGAATTCAAATATCATCGGGTGGTCACCCACAGGTGACTAAGTAAGGATGTTTCAAACTCAACAACAAAACCGTTATGCTATACAACTGATCACAATTTGACCCAAAGCTGAAAAGTGTC
Organism: Drusus annulatus; assembly: GCA_022651775.1. Taxonomy (NCBI): domain Eukaryota; kingdom Metazoa; phylum Arthropoda; class Insecta; order Trichoptera; family Limnephilidae; genus Drusus; species Drusus annulatus. Next base: position 264,296 of record JAGWCC010000611.1, read on the forward strand.
TATAATCGGTGTTTAACGGGAACCGTTTAAATGTCAAGAATTCAAAATAGCGCTGATCAACACTTTAATGGTCATCAAATGTGATGAAAGTTTGAAACATCCTAACTTACCAGCTTCAGAGAGGGCTGTCAAGAATCCGTCTAGAGCCGTCAAGAAGCGGGCAAGAGCTGTTAAGAATCTGCCAAGAATCTGTCAACAGCTGTCTTAAAGCTGTCGAGAATCGGCGAAGCTGGAGACATTTGAAGGAGGCCAATGGCCAGAGTTGGACGCCAGAAGCCTTATACTTATAATGAAGAAGAAACTCACCTTCAGCTTCTGGAGGTGGGGGTTCTGGACTGCAGACGATGGCACCAGCCACAGTATCCACCTTCAGCGGATAAGCGGTGAGTCGACCCTCGGCAAAACCATACGGGAGGATGGTTCCTGAAAATCATTTAATACAATTGTTACAGATCAATTTTTTACTCATGGTACGTTATCAATATATTGTGTACCGATACACACCATTATGTGCATCTAAGCGATATTTAAGTACGAAATGGTTAGCCATTTAGCAACGCTTGATTAAGTATACAGTGATTGTTATTAACAAAAAAATATTAACATTTTTCCTTAGATTTTTCCCCTTGGAGTTTTGTGGTACCACCCTGAAACATGATATATTACCGCCTGTGACTCTAAACAAATGTAAGGCCTAAGCATTTAACTTTGATTGAGAAAGTTATGTTCTTACCAATGTGTTTGGTCAGAATGCTGAGAGCTGGGTAGAGAAACACGCAGATGTTTCCCTTGGGGGTGGCCGGTGCCGGTCTGACGCTAGTGGACGCCTCGGGGTTACAAATTACTTCTGGATCTACTTCGGGTATTGTCCCCACTGAAAATTAGTTTACAGCTTGAAAAACTTTGCTTTGCAGTTGACCAAAAGGGGAACTAACAAACGAACAAACTATTTCTCACTGCATTGTAAAGTGTGCCATGCTGTAAAATTGTTTTTTTTTTTTAATAATTAAAGATACAAAGAGACTAATATTCTCGGGTTACAAATAACCTGAAAATATTATTTGATTTCTGAAATAACCAAAATATTTAAACACTCTGTAAGCTTTAAAGATTAAAAAATAAATAAATTCATAAGTCTTCAGTGCTTGGTTGGAATTTGAAAAAGTAAACTCGGGTAATTCAATGTGAGCGACAAAAAGCTAAAATAGTCCCAAACTTGCGTCGTTTGAGTCAATCCTTCTCCTAAATGGTAAATATATTTTAGACGGCTGAAGGGCTACAATTTTTTTAAAATCAAACAAGAGTCAGAGCATTCGATGGAGAAAAAGAAACTGATTAAAACTGCATATTTAAGTTATTTTTGACCAAAGCGTCAATAATCCCTTTTGCTGTTGTAGCGTCGATATATACAAGTCATAAATATTATAATATTACTGTTATAACCGGAGTTTTTATTTCGAAATAACATTCGATTTTTTATAATATATTATTTCTGCAGCAACTGTTTCGATCACGCCCAACACTAGCCCCAACCAAATACCAACCATAGAAAAAAAGATTATTTGGTTGTCAGTTCTTGAGTTGTCACTTGTCAGACTTGTCGCTAAAGTAATCTGTCAGTTGAGAATTGAAATTTGTTTTGAAATTGTGTGTCTGCTACTCTGCGTCGTTTTTGATACAATTATTTATGTGAAGTACTTGATTAAAAACAATAGCGTAATAATACTGTCAGATGTCGCCATGTCGGTTTCATCGGTGAATTGCTGCTCAACGGATAAACTCTTGGAGGTTAGTTTTTTTTAATTATTATTATTGAAAGTAGCCGTGCGATGGTAGAATTAAATATACGTTGTACTACGAGGAATGGCTTACGATATTTCCGTAGCAGTTTGTATAAGAAATATCCGTTTTTATCCGCAAGTTTTAAGCGGAATAAACTTTTGTTGTTGGCCATGTTTGCTTTTCTCCCGAGAAAAATCAAATTGGACTCAGACCGGGTAATATTGTACATTCTTTGGCGATACATGTCGCTAGCCTAGAACATTTGACTAGCCTAATAAAATTAAGCTCGTTTAATAGAAATAAATCAACAGATAAACAATTAAGTGTTTTTCAATACAATGAAAATGTTGACAGAAATAGAAATATGTTGAAACGGTTAATTGAATGGCAGTAGTAAAACAAGAAACGCCATTAAGAGTATTCAACGAACACAATTTTGATGAATCTCTTTTACATTTATGTTTGTACGAATCTGTAATCAGTTCTGAATTTGAAACAAGTGAATGCCATTTTCCTGAAATGTCAAATAGCATTCAAAAAGATTTGATGTCTTCTATAGCCGATCTTACACAAAAGAAATTTATTCGGAAATAATCAATCTCCTTTTGTGTCCATTCTGATTGGCGAGTCGCCAGACTTGGGCAGCGAACAACTTACAACAATTTTAAGACACGTTTCTGATGAAGATATTCACGAAAAATTCATTGAGTTTGTAAATATAAGTGTAGAAAGATCGGCCGCAGTATTGAGTCCGCATATCTTTTCCGTTCTTGAAAAATACTCGTGTTGATCGAACATTTGTACTATGTCATTCGATGGCGCTACGATGATGGCTTTGGAACTGATTGGCACTCAAATAAAAGTGCGCGATAAATGTCCTCCGGCCCTTTTTATTCCTTGCCCTGTCCAAACTATGAATGTTGAGGAATGCAAAGTTTTCTTTGCATACATCAACAAATTGATTTTTTTTTTTGCACCTTTACTAAAAGAAGTTACCTTTTCAAGGAAACGGCAAGCCTGAATTTGTCAAATGCCACCCCTATGAACTGGCATCATCACACAAGAATTATAAATGTTATTTTTGTGCGTAAAACTACAATTCTCAATACTTTAAACGCTATCAATAATGACGCGAGAAAATGGGATGCAGTTTCTGTCTTTAAAAAGTTTGATTTTAATTTCAACTTGTAAATATTTTCAGAAATTTTCGCTCGTACAGACGTCACGTTTGATGTAATTGAGAGCAAGAAGATCGTTGTTGGAAGTTCGGTGTACATGATTGTCAATTTTATTAAATGGCTGTATTCCGATTTGGAAAATTCTTTTGAAACATTTTTTTATGAGAAACATGGGACTCAAAAGCGATACCAACAGGAATTGTACTCAGCATCCAAGATGCTGCAGGAGCAAGAGACTCCCTTTCACACATTCCAGCTCCAAGAGAAAAAAACAACCGAGGCAGTTCTGCGAGGAATTCCAACGACCGTCTCCGAAGAAGAGATCCTCGCAGAGCTCCTAGACCTACAACTTCCCGCCCTCTCCGTCAGGATGAAATCTGGCCCCGATCATAAAAATGTACTCATGATCCTGGTTCAGCAAACTCACGGCAAACCAGGTAAAATGATTTTCGCGCTGAGCTCGATATTCCACCTCGAGATCAGGGTTGTCTGAAACAAAACACAGCCCCCTCACAGTGCCACAGATGTCAATCCTTAGGACACTCCGCCAAATCATGCCACCTCCCTCCCCGCTGCGTCAAGTGCGCGGGTGATCACTTCGCAATGGAGTGCACCAAGCAGAGGGAAGATGGCCCAGCCACCTGCGCCAACTGCGCAGGCCCACATGCGGCCAACTACAAGGAGTGTCCGAAACGTCCAGCAGATCCAATTTACTTCTTGCAGACTGAGGTGCGCCCCACAATCAACTTCACCTCGGGCCCCACAAACCCCTCATAACCCCGCACAACCACAAATACAAAAAAATTGTATTCCAGATTTTATAAAAAAATAAATGATAATAATAATACAAAAAAACTAGTATAACTACAAGGAGTGTCCGAAACGTCCAGCAGATGTAATTCGCTTCTCGCAGACTGAGGTGCGCCCCACAATCAACTTCACCTCGGGCCCCACAAACCCCTCATAACCCTGCACAACCACAAATACAAAAAAATTGTATTCCAGATTTTATAAAAAAATAAAAGAAAACAATAATACAAAAAAACTAGTATTAAAGCCCTATAAGTTCCCGTAGGCAGCCCGCACATCCTCAGTTTACGAAAAATAGAGATTAATTTCTCTGCACCTCGAATAAGCATCCAATAGATACTACTTTAACGACACCTTCATTCGCGACAGGTGAAGAAAGACGATTTTCAGCTCTAGACCGTATTCACACTTACTTTCAAGATACGCCAACTCAAGATACATCTTCAGATTTAGCTTTGATAAGCATCGAAAGAAACCTAGTTTCATAGTTGAAAAGGGGATCAACTTTTTACGAAAACGTTATTAGAAACTTTTGTAAGAAAGACGGATTGACTCGGAATACAAGTAGCCATTTGAAGATATGTGTGAATTATATACATAAACAACCTCCTGCAAGAACTCAACTACTCAAGAATTGTTCACCATATCTGTGAACAAGGGAGTGACAACATCAACAACGCGGATGATATGGTGCTGCTGGCGCCCTCCATTAATACAATGAGACGACTTGTGCAAATATGCCAAGTATACGCAAACTCGCATAGCTTGTATAACCCTAAAAAGTTCGTCATCGTCGTATTCCACACATAGCAACAAAATATTCCACCAATCTGGATATAAGGAAACAAACTGCTTGTGGCCTTGCAGGTAAACACCTGGGACATATCCTTACAGAAGATTTGAACGATATATACCTGGGACATACCTGTACCCTTACAGAAGATTTGAACGATATTGAAGATATGGAACGACAAATGAGAGCTTTTGATATACGGGCCGGAATGCTCTCAAGGTGGTTCTACCGCTGTAGTGACGATGTCAGGAAATTGCTTTTAAGACGTGCTGCACTGTCTTATATACATCTGAGCTGTGAACACAATACCCGACAGCGCCATGGAACAAGTTGAGGCTTGCCACAACAATGCCTATAGGCAACTTCTGCAACTTCCGAGGTTCTGCAGTGCCTCTACGATGTTCACTCATTCCCCGTATATGATCATAATCTTTAGTGGGTTTTGGATCTTCATGCCTTTTGAACTAAGTCTGTTGAGAATTTCTACTGTCTACAGAAAATTAAGGTAAACCTCTCTGTTTTATATTCTTTTTGTAAAATGCTTATATTGTTGTTTCTCTAGTAAAATAATAAACATGTTTTAAACGTATCACTCTCACACCGGCCTATCACTGATTATTTAATGTTTCTTGTAATTATTGCGGCCAGATTTCCGCAAGGTAAAACATTCGTCGTACCTTGCTGACTGTAATTTCGTAATAACTTGCTTGTGTTTTACAAAATGATGTTTTTGTCAATTACGTTACCTTCTCAGATAATGTGTTAATGTATTTGTTCAAATAGTTTGTTAGTGGCATTAATGGTTTTTCTGGAATAGCTACTTATATTCAGAGAATTATTTTTGTCTCCCTCATGTCACATAAAAAAATTTGATTAAGAAATGTGAAGATTTTTTCGTCGTTTTATTATATTTTCGTGTGGCTGAATACATTTGCTTCCAAATAAAAATATAATTGCATGAGGTTTTTTTGTAATTACAAACAGTAATGTCACTTTGAAAATTTTTTTTTTCTGCCGCACTGACGTAAGCAAACTTCAAATATTTATTACTCGACTTGTAGTGAACTTAACGCAATGCAAAATATCTCTATGGATTGATTATTTTGTTGACAAGCGATTACGGTCCATTTGAATATGCGAACAACAGGTTTTAAAAGATAAAAACTCCTGAAAAGATAATGATGAATGCTCAGTGACTATTGGCACCTCCGGCGCAATTTAATTACAATTTAACGCTGCGAGTGTTTGCTTTCTTCGAAAATATAACAACGTACTACATGTATATTTTGCCTCATCCTACCTATTTCAGGTTTGGGTTCTGCGGGAATGGGCGGCATGTACGCCTGAGGATGCAGCAGGGCGCACGGCCCCCCCGGCCAGGCTCTCCACAGGGACAGGCAGAGCGACTTGTCCACCGCCAGCAGCAGCTGCTGGCAATGCCTCCACTGGAACACCGCCTCCAGGAAGCTGTTCAGAGAAGCGGCGTTGTATTTCGGCGGCGACTTGTTGTCGGTGATTTTCTGTAGAAACACAAAATTTATAAAAATACAAGTCAACTGACAGTGGTGCAACATTACCGTTTGATTTTACCACCTTCAGAAAACTCTTAAAAATGTGGAAAACTGCAGTAGTGCGGCAGTGCGCGTCATTATATCGATCATTTGCATTCTTAGTGTTAAACAATATGGATGACCCATAGTGTCTTTGCTGTGTGAGGAGGCAAAAAGAAAATACAAGAAAAGATTGTGGGCACATGATATTCCCAAACCACGCAGTGAAGAAGGAGAACATTACACACTACTATGTCTTAAAAAGATCCCGAGAGATTTCATACTTACCTCCGGATGTCGAAAGAAAAATTCTTAGAATTATTACAGATGGTAGAGGATAACATAAAAAAACAGAACATTACATTTATAAGAGCTATTGATTCAGAAGAAAAACTGGTTGCAACAGTAAGGCATAACACGTCGAACACCGAAAGCGGACTGGCGACTGATTCGCAGCGACGTGTAGCGCACTATTCAGCGTTGGCATCAGCAGCACTGTGCGTCGCGTCAAAATATTCTCCCGGGGGCAACTATGTCGCGCGCATAGTTTGTGTGATAATATCAAAGCACAAACACTCTGTACAAAAACCATCTCATCAATTATGCCGCAAACAGAACTGCCTCTAGTTGAATTTTCAGTGCAGAATGAAAATCCATCTTGGAGTATTTTGATTTTGTCTTCTAGCTTAAAAAAAAATCAACCTAAAATTACACTCATTGTTTGATAAATAAATATTTACATTAAAACAAATATGAAATATCCTTTCACACTTACTGACTGCCACCGATCGCCTAGGCTATGGGTCGGCAGTTTGTCAAGTGAGAAGAGCCAAATTGACATGGAAACAGGATAACAAAGTTACCAAAGAGCCACATTTAATATGTAATATACGTATGTATATGATATATTGACCAACGCAAGTGTGGTCATGTGCGGATGGGCTAAAGAGTGGTAGAGAGTATGCCGTACGAGTCGAAGTTTGTTCGGCTGCTCTATCTCATAAACTCATAAGTTATAAAGCTGATCGAGGTGAGGTGAAATATATATATATATCTATAGTTTATGTCCGAAGAGTCGCAAACATCTATTGTCTATATAGCTACTCCTGCCGACCTCTGGCCTAGGCGGTCAGTGGTAACTATGTCGTCATCTCCCTAAACCGTTTAAAGACGGAGCTTTCCAAAAATATTCTTAATTTTCAAAGGTAAAAAGCAAAATAACTCATCTGGGACCTCAGAGCAATAATATTCGGGAGGGAGCACTTCTGTAGTCAGTATTGGCGATTTTTGCCTGACTCGGGCGTGGCTAGGGCTAAGGCTAGAGTATTTATACATCCATTCATAGCACATCTCGACACAATGTTTTTGTCTATTTGTATAACCACTTTTTCACAGTATTGTTATAAACAAAAGATAGGATATAACCTAAAAAAACCGTTGACTTTTGTCAATTTATGTCGCATAAAAAAACGTAGTCGCCGGAGACGGAAAAAGTGTTTACATACCGAATGGTGGTGCTATATTATGTGAGAACTTGTCTTGTCTCTTTCTCTCTCACGGTTTACGATGTGAAAACCCGGAGAAAGTGATTTATCGTAAATTTGTATAGGTTGGGTAAAAAAAATTTGCTCTCTCCATATATATTCTTGCTCTGAGTCTGGGACACTGCTAGGTGCTCAGAGCAATAATTTACAAGGAGCGCTGCTGTAGTGCATTTTTATGAGTTTTTCCGGACTCGGCCAGACCTGGGCGTGGCTAGGACTAGGGTATATATACATCCATTCATAGCACACTCGACACAACGTTTTTGTCTATTTGTATACCCACTTTTTCACAGTATTGTTACAAACAAAAATATAGCATACAACTTAAAAAACCGTTGAGTTATGTCAATTTATGTTGCATATCAAAACGTGTGGGCGGAGTCAACGGAGACGCGGGACACAAAAACATTCTTACAATACTTTAAAGCGGTGTGATAATTTGGGAAATTTTGTTGTCTCTTTCTTTCTCATGGTGTACGACGTGAAAACCCGGCGAAAGTGATTCATCCCAAATTTGGGTAAAAAGAATTAGCTCTCTCTCCATGTATTGTTACTCCAAGGCTAGGGGACTGTTGTATAAAGGATTACCTAGTACTGCTTTGCCGTGCACATATTCATGTTATAATCGAGAAAAGAATACCTTATTATAGTCGATTCCGGCTTCTTTATTCAGCACAAGGTATTTCTTTGGGCCGAACGCGACAGAGAATGCGTGAATCCCGAAGGAGATGTCGTCGTCCTTCAGCGTGTTGGCCAGGGACACGTCGAACCTGCCGTACTTGCTTCTCAGTCGCCTTCCTAGCTCCGCGTCGCATTCTGTAATGTCATCGGGTGATTTTAAAAATGATCAAGTGAAAATTCGGCTTTAGAAACTGGTGACGTGTTAGATATGACGAGAATTTTGTCACATGAATGCGATGACAGAATCCAAGATAACTAAAAATCATCCCTAGTAGTGTACTGACTCTGGAAGAGGATCGGAGCAGGACGGCCTGCGTGGTCGAGTGGTAAGACGCTCGACTACGAATCCGAAGGTCACAGGTTCAAGCTCAACTTGCGCAATTTTTAAAAATATGATTAATATGTGTCATAACACATTTGATTCATATACAAATATATATACGAGGCCTGTTCAAAAGAAAAGGTGAATTTTCGCGGGCTGTGTACATTCGACTATCGTTTTTTTTTTTGTTATCTTGGTACACATATGTTTATCATATGTTAGTATTATCAGCCATTTTTTTCAAAAGTAAAAAATCGAAGAACACACAAAAACGTGACTAACCTTTCCAGTTGTCAAAAACAAACCACTAATCCAAAATGGCTGATAATGCTAACATATGATAAACATATGTATACCAACATAACAAAAAAAAAATCGATAATCGAATTTACACAGCCCGCAAAAATTCAAAATTCAACTTTTCTTTTGAACAGGCCATGTAAAGTATATTTGCAGCACGTTCCAGAGAGATAGTCTTGCCCTGGTGAAAGACCGCAATTCAGAATCGATACTTGGCTTTTGTAATGGATTTAGCTGTGTTAGGTGACCAGATCTGAATAGCCAGGTACTTTCCAACCTTCCTCTTCCCCATCTTCTTCCCCTCCCTACTACCAGCAAGAGGTGATTTTTCACAAAAATGGCGTTATACAAATTATCCAAATATTATTATTATTATTAAGCCTCACAAAATACCACAATTGGGGATGCCATAGCCTCACTGGCTCTAAACAGTTGGGAGCAGTTGGGACTCTTCTGCGGTATTCACTATTAAAACAAACAAAAAAGGACGTAAAGGCCTGAAGACGAAAGGAAAATGATGAGGGACCACAGCCAGTGGAAAGCCTTTGTGGAGAAGACCAAATCCCACCCTGGAACGTATCACCGTGATGATGAAATTAACTCTCCTTATAATTTTTATCACAAACGATTCATGTAACTTTGTGCGACACACGCTCCATGGTCAGGATCTCACCGACTAGCGAGCTGAGATGGTGGCCCGTCATTCTGTTGGGCCCCAGCAGGCAGGAGGCGCACCCAAACATCACGGACACCGGCAGCGAGCACTCGGTGAAGTAGCGCGGACACTCCCAGGAGCGAAGCACGGCCACCCGGCCTTCCTGCTCCGGCAGCCAGAAATATTCTCCCTGAAAAAATCGAAAATACAATAAATATTAATAACTTGGAGTAACGATGTAAGGAGCTATAGGTAATATTTTTACCCAACCTATACAGATTTGCGATAAATCACTTTCTCCGGGTCGTATACCATGAGAAAGAAAGAGACAAGAAAAGTCGTCACATAATAATGCAACATTTCTAAGTATGTTAGGAAGTTCTCCGTCCACGCTAACTTCACATCATCGAGTTGTATAACTTACGTTAACGGAGTTTGAGGTTATTTCCTATATTTGTCTTGATTAAAAAACTTGCAGTGGTTATACAAATAAATCAAACATGATGGTGATATGTGCTGTGCGTGAATGTTCGAATAAGACCAAACAAAGATTATAAAATATCACTTTTCAGAGGTATTTCAACAGTTTTAAATATTTTCGACCGAACTTTCAATGATATAAAGATATAAAATCTACAAAAAGCTTCCATCATCATTTAGGCAAATTTTCTGTTATTAGTGTTTGTGTGACATTTTGACTTTATTTCGAATTCCATGTGAGCGGTAACTAATAGGCTATCCAACATCCTTTAATATTATATATCTTTGTCTATTTCTATTGAGTCAGTATAAAGTCGACAATCCTGACTACACTGTTTCGCCAAGGTACCTCTCCATGTCCTCCAAGATTATTAATAACAATTATGTAGGAATTACTTAAGGAAATGCGTGTGCATGCATCCACTCAGATGCAAAAGTCACTTGAAATGGCTGTGAAAATTGTTTATGTCTTCTTCCATGGTCGTTCTCTCATTCCTCAGCAATGAACCCCACTCCAATTTACCCTGATGAACTAAGCTTCTCCACTCTTCAAACCCGCAGAGAGCCTCGACGTTCTGGACTCCTGTGACACTTGGTCGATCCAACACATTGGTAATTTTCCTCTCCTTCTCTCCCGTCTTCCGCTTTGCTAGTGACCGAGCTGCTCAAAGCGCGAGGTCTTAGTTTAGCGAGCAACATGTCCAAAGTATCTCGGAATAATAATAATAATACTTGGTTAATTTATATAGCGCCCCTTTTGTGAAATATCACCTGAACGGCATTTTACAAAACTTAAAAATTCACCATAAATCTATCTAAACACCTAAAGCTATAGCTGAATTTACCCTATTGATTTTTACATGTTAGTTATTTACATTTGTCGCAGGCTGTGAAAAATTGACAAACTTTTCGTTTGTTTGAGGACCGTGGATGATTGCATGAAAAGATATTACTAAACTGGTGAGTTTAGATGCTAACGGGTTAACCTGGCCGTGTAAATTAGGGCAATTCTGATATTTAAGTATATGATTTTCTGAAAAGATGAGTTTTGAGTTTAGCTCTGAACTCTGTCGAGTCTCATCTCAGATCATGCGGTAGTCTATTCCAGGCTTTAGGACCTGATACTCCTGCAGCACGCTCTCCGAACTTTGTGTCTGGTGTGCGCTTTGGTTCCTTCAACCTTCCGATAGCCGATGACGTTGCCGATCTAAGGGTTGACTGTCGCGAATTGGAATCTTCAGGAATACACAGTTCCGAATAAAAAATCCTGGATACGTTGTAGGCAGACAGTTGGCAGCCTGTTTTTGTAAAGCACATCAAATAATAATATTGTCACAAGAACACGATAGTGCTTGAACCTTCACGTTAAACTTTTCGGATGGAGACTCAATACATACCTCCAACTTGAGGTCCACCAACCCAGTTTCCTTGTTGATCTTCAGCAGTTGAATGTTGACAGCGCTGATGCTGAAGGAGTCGTCTGTGGACAGGGGAAGCTCGCTCTCAACGTATTGCGACAGGGCTTCCTCGGTGGTCAGGCGTATGAGGCAGAAGGTTCCGAATATACCTGGAGAATTAATTGTACACCAATTTTAAGCGACTCACACTTGATGGCTATTCTTACTAGCGGTGAAATTTACATACAAGTATTGCGCAATATATATTTGCCAAATTCCTTTTATAATGAAAATCTCAAGAGCATATTGTCGCTGGAAAGGCAGCGATACTTTGGTAAAAAATGAGTCAAACATGCAGTTTTGATCACTTTTTTTTCTGCATCGAATGCTCTGACTCTCGTTTGATTCTGAAGACTTTTGTAGCCCTTCAGCAATCTAAAATATATTTACCATTTGGGAGAAGGTTTGACTAACTATGCGACACAAGTTTGGGACTTTTTGTCGCTTCAGGTAACTCAGTGAGACCATTGTGTCAACTTTTTGTTTCAAAATCCAACCAAGTACTTAAAACTTATGAATAATATTATTTTAAAACAAAAAACACTTTTAAGTGCTCTGGCGTAAACTCCCAAATTTGACGCTTCAGCTCCTTTGACTTTCCGGCGACGATATGATATGACAAATAGTGCATCTTGGTAAAAAAAAAAAAAAACAGTGAACATTGACTAGATATACAACCTTTCATAGTCGTTTCCAGACTTAGTATTTTTTAATATCAAAGAATTGACTATTGTTTTTCACTCCATCAACTTTTATCCATTAGTAACTCTTTCCACGCGGAAAGCGCACCCGGGAGTCGCGCTATGCTTGCCTTGTACGCGGACAGCGCACTGTTGCGCCGCAAAGTTTCTCTGGCGTTAATTCTATGAAACATTCTTGAAGACGGTAAAATTTATACTTCTAAAAAATGACAAATCTTAACACTACTGACATCTTGTGAAATTTATCCTAAATACGTATCGCAAGCAATGATACAAAGGTTTGAAGGGAACCCTCGTCTTGAAGAGTAAATTCAGTCAGTTTGAATTTTTCCCGGCTCTTTACAGACGCGATTGCGCACGCGCGTGTTTCTAAGATTCTCAAGCGGAGATTCTCTCAGACAATCGATTGTTGTTCACCATTTTGTGGACGTGAATTATTATAATTTCTTATCACAATATTTTTTTTCCGAGACTTGTATTAAAAGTATGGTTCTGTGTTAAAACATCTAACATACACAAACTAGTAAAAAATATTGTTTTTTATCGAAGTTTTATACTATTTTTAATTTCAAAAAAGCTGTTTTATAGAAATAATCAAGTGTTTAAAATGACGTTTTAACCATATGTGAAGTTGTGCACTTTTGAATTCATCCATTTTAAATAAGTGTTATTGCAGAATTCGAAATGTCGGGTCGCGGTCTTAATGATAAATAAATAATTAGTGCTATTTCGCATCAGGTATCAATCCTGATACCGGTTTCACTGAAGATACCGCCGAACTTATGTTTTTGAACATTTTTGAATCGTGAAATTAAATTATTGATTGTTTCAAAATTTATCATGATAAAAAAAACATTAAGTGTTATTTACAATGAAATAATAACAATAAATCCTTCTCTATATTTATTAAATTTAAGGTGTAGTTTTTTAATCTTAGACCCTTTACAAGTATGGCGCCGCAAAATCCGCACCACAGTTGAAGAGCTCTACTTTGGTATGTTTTAATGCGACCTTGAAATATAAAAAAATGGTCGCCTATATCTCGCACTCTCGCAGTATGTAAATAAACTTCGACGATTTATCCTGTCCCATTGATGTTTCGAGTGTTTATTTACACATGGAAATGTACTTGGGACATAAGTGATGGAATCTTCGTAATATTTTATTTATTCCATGTGTTAGTATTGTTTAAAGTCATAAACTAGATTGAAGAAAAAGGGCCCCGCGTGTGAAAGAAGTAATTACTATTTTTGACGCGTAGAAAAGGGTAATGATGGCATTTGACAACTGTTTTGCGTTTGGCCAAACAGAAACAGGGGTTCATTAAGCATCGATAAGCAGCTGAAAATCATCGTGCTTGTTTGAGTTTTTCATATATGGGTTTCAAAGCAATGAAATGTGGCATCTTTCAAGATTTATATAATTCATCACTCAATAAGTCCTTAGGGTGACATATAGTTGGCGCCATTATTGACAACAATGACAACTAATCCATATGCTTTTTAGGATGTACCAACCTTCAAATAATACGTGTCCAAAACAGTCTGAAGTTTAGTTCACACTAGCGTTGGGAAAAACTTCAATGTTATGTAAATGCTTTACGAATTGCTAGTTCTTTAAAATGAACCCTTCGCAGTGAACACTTCAATTGAAGTCAAACTCGCAAAAAAGAGGTTTGAATTTATCCGGTTATTTGTTCAGTTCTTTTTGGAACCGGTTTCTTGATATTCCTCGCCAAAACAAAAGTACTAAAACTGGTTCCTCGCCGAAAAAAACACGTACTAGTCGGTAGAGATTTGAAAGTGAAAAGAACTGGAACCGGTTCCTTGCCAATATAAAAAAATAATAGTCGGTAGGGATTTGAAAACGAAAAGAACTGGAACTGGTTCCTCACTAAAAAAACACGTGCTAATCGGTAGAGTATTTGTTCAACGAAATGAAATGAATGAAGTTTGAACTGCCGCAAAATGAAATAGTTCACACGGAGCAGTCAGAACGCTAAAATGAACTACCAACTTCAATTGAAGTATTTGTTCAATGAACAATGAAGAAGTTCAGAGCGGTCAAAACGCTAGTTCACACGTTACAGTGGTTTTAGCGACGCTACTTTTGTAATTTTCAACACAATGGAAAAATCGGAATCTCGTGTGTTGATAAAGCATTGCTTTTTAATGGGGAGAAAAATACCGTTCAAGCAAAGTAATGGCTTGACAAGTGCTATTCGGACTCTGCTCCATCGAGACAAATGGCAGAGAAGTGATTTGCTGATTTTAAGCGCGGCCGTACAGACACCGATGATGCTGAACGCACTGGTCGCCCAAATTCGGCAGTAGTTTCAGAAAACATAAAAGTTAACAAAATAGTTTTGGCCGATCGTAAATTGAAGTTGCGCGAGATAGCTGACACCTTAAAGATATCAGAAGGCAGTGTACTCACTATTTAGCATCGACATTTGTCCATGAGAAAGCTCTGTTCGAAGTGGATGCCGCGTCGATCAAAAAGAACAGCGCGTCGACGAATCGCAACAATGGCCAAATTGCGCGAATCGCGCTTTGAATAGCTTCCCCACCCACCGTATGCTCAGGATCTGGCTCCCTAGGACTGCTACCTGTTTGAGAACCTAAAAAGAATGGTCCAGGCAAAGAGATTTGGCTCCAATGAAGAAGTGATTGCAGAAACTGAAGCCTACTTTGATAAGATAAATTATTGTTCTACAAAAAAGGCATCCAAATGTTATCATTCTTGAAGGAGGGAGACTATGTTGATGAATAAAATCAAATTTTGCCTAAAAGTTATTGTTTTTTCAGTCATCCTACGAATTTATTGAGTCAGTTAAGTTTTTTGGACATTAACACGTTCATTGCCAACTAAAATACGTACATATTAATGTTATCCCTGAGACGTATGTGCGTACAACCATGTATGACCGTATTAAAAATGTGGATATCCGGAAAGAATTCAAAGCTGATGTGAGCGTAATGAACAGAATTTAATAAAGGGACGCTTAAATGGTTTGGACATGTAGAGCGAATGAACGAAGAAAGGAGTGTGAAAAGAACATATGATGCGAAAGTGAATGGAAGAAGAAGTCGAGGACGCCCGAGAAAGACATGGCGCGATCAAGTAAATCAAATACTTGAATCGGGTCATGTGAAGAGTCAGAATAACAGAAGAGTATGTATGAATGAAGGAGTGTGTGCCAAGACAGAGTTATATGGCGGTCCGTCCTCTCTGCCTACCCATGCGGAGAACGGCGTGATGGTTAGTTAGTTAGCGCCCTTGACGTGATTTCTCACAAAAACGGCGCTATACAAATTATCCAAATATTATTATTATTATTAATGCCATACGAATGACGGATCAATTCAACTGACGAACAGTGACGGGTTTCCTTGTCCCCTGTAGAACGACTCAAAACCAGATGGCTGCGTCTGTTTTAGATCGGTTCAAAGCGAAGAGTCAGCACAATGCGCGTGGCGCGTCGTGCGCATACCGGTCACATGTCTGTCAACGCGCGACGCTCAGTAAACCCACCGCTCTTGTGAGATTTTGTATCGTGCTCGGCATTCGGGTTGGGCATGGTGGTCGTCATGGCGTGATTGAGGCAGTAGAAATAGCTGTCGAACCCCTTCCATATGGCCAGGGACTTGGCCCTCGCCGTCAGGATACCGTGGTTGTTGTCCCTGAAGAACTTGGTGAGGCCTCTCTGCAGGTTGGGGGTGTCACTATTGTCGGTCGGGCAGTACATTAGTCCTGAAATGATTTATCGAAATTCTAGTTTCGGAAGCAAAAAATGAAAAAATAACTTTGTATAAGACCACGAATATTATTTTTTTTTTATTATTGACGGTTTCGCTTATTTAATCACCTTCTCAGTTTACGTTTTGTCTCTTTCAATACATATTATCTGTATCTTTCTCTCTGTTCCTTTGTTATAATTTAAATGTTATTCTATTGTTTTCTCATTGTTTTGTTATTTTATTTTATAATTTGTTCTCCCTCTGTATGTATATATATTATAACCGCACACTATGTATTTTTTTTTTTTTTTTTTATTTATTTCTTAACTTCATGTTTATTTACAAAATAGTACATACATTGTTCTCCACTTAAGCCTATACGTATTTGTCA